>SKCR01038551.1:0-67581 GCA_019454045.1 Zanthoxylum bungeanum | reverse complement strand
GCTCCACCAAATCCATTATTAATTGCTCCACTAATTTCTTATCATGTTTGGTGTGATTTGATAATTTTTATTATTTATTTATTAATTTATTTTTTGCTTTGAAAATGATTGAAAATGACTTTAATAATTAAACACAACACACTTCTGGATGGTTCATCAATTTCGGGCATGAAAGCTTCAGAATTCGAAATTATTTTGTCTATCAAAGTTGTAAATCTTGAGTCTTCTTTAATCTGGAACTTGAATCAGGTCAATCTGATATCGGAGTAAAAGGTTATACCCAAAATACGACAGATGCGCAAAATTGGAATTTCCAAAACTGCACTTCGTTAAAACACCCTTTCAAGTTTCCAATCTCCAAAATTAATATGTCAAGTCCACTTTTTGCCCTTATTTGACCAACATTTCGTCCTAAATGATTTCATTGTATCCCAATATTATTTTATCTGCAAAATAAACTAAAACACATCAAAACGTTCATCAAACCCGAGAAAACTAAACAAAATATTAAGTAAAAGGGGCGGTAAATATTGATATATTTTCCGCTCATCACTCCCCCAAACCTAACATTTTACTAGTCCTCGAGCAAAACAACAAAATAAAATATAAGAAACAATTAAAATTAAACTAAGCCAGTTTCGTAGGGATCACGGTTGCATTTAGCATATGCAACAAGCTTTTAAACTCTTAGGTGTCCCTAGTGGACGAGTTATAGTCTCGTGAGGGCTTACAGCAACGATACCCACAAACGTTTTACAAAAGTAAAAAGATAATAAAACTAATGCACACAAAAGCAAAAATACAAGAGAAAAGAGAATAAAGAAGTTAGTAACTAATCAGGTGAAGCTTCTACTCCAAGTTACTAGTTGTTTTCTTTATTTCTAAATTACTGAATAAGTAAATTTTCCGATTATATTTACCATTCTCCATATGCACAGCCTACAAAATATTAATCAACTCATTTTTACCCACAACAGTCACAAGTGCAATTGATAAGAGAGTAATATTTGTCCTAAAGTTTATCAGAATTCACACCTTTTGCAGCAATGGAATAATTTTTCTGATTTTTCTGATTTTTTTCTTTTATTTTGATTTTTTTTAATTATATACAATATCTTCCATCTATGTAGCGAGTGTTGGGTCGGTGGCTCCCAAACCAGTTGGCTTTAGGGCACCAGGTGTTAAGACACCCCTACGGACTTAATTACACAGACTTCAAATATATATATTTTTGCAACATCCTTTATCCATGTAGCGAGCTTTGGGCCAGTGACTCCCAAATCAGTTGGCTTTAGGGATCTAGGTGTTAAAACACCCTTACAGACTTAATAACTCGGATCTCAGACTTATTTTTTATTTTTTTTACTCCATCACTTTTTGAGATACTTCCTCCAATTAAACTAGAGCACTGAATATTACAAACTTTTCAATTTTAGCTCATGTCCGTATGTTACAATACATGTTGATAATATCTGCTAACAGAGCATGTGAAGATCCATTTTAGTCAGTTTTATGGAGAATTTACAAAATAATAATTTAAAATGAAATAAACAAAAACTAACTTGTTTCAAAAATGGTTTGAGATACGTCTCTGGAGTGAAAAACTCTTACTCAGCTATCTCTACCAATTTCACCTTTTTAGTCAAAAAAAAGCCACAAAAACACAAAATATTTTTGTAATTTTTGAAAAAATTTTCAATTTTTTTTGTATTTTTCGAAAAATTTTGGACTAAAAATAAAAACAACACACAAACTAAAACAAAGGTACTGATCACTAATTCCCTCCCCCAAACCTAAATGAGACATTGTCCCCAATGTCTTAAACATTAGAAGAAGAGTTTAGAAGATAATACCTGGTTAGCTGAAATTCTACACGAAAAATTAAAGGTTAAGATCCAGATTAATCCGACGCCTCTTACCACGATCGTCTTCGGACCAATTTATCTTTGTAAGGAGGGGGTCAATTTGTGGTTCATAGGCTAAGATTTGGTCAATTAGATCCGGAGCAGTTCTGGCAGTGTGAAGAGGAGTTCTTTTAAAGGTTTTGACAATAACCCATTTATCGGGCATCATCAAAAAACACACAGAGAAAATCATAAAATCCTTCAACGTTGTACAGTCCAAGCGGTTTCTGGTGTATATTCAGGTTCGCCCAAGATAACACTATAAAAATTTCCTCCAATGTACCCAAGCCACCTGGCAAAGCAATAAATGCATCAGCACGATTAATCATTTCTACCAGTCGTTCAGACATACCTGGCACAACAAGTTCATCTCCATTTGATGGTCTAATAAGATTTGCCTCTGCCAAAAGTTTTGGGATGATTCCCAAAACGTGACTCCCTCCCTCCTGTATAGCTTTGAAACGATCCCCATAAGTCCAAGATTGCCTCCTCCATATACTAAGTGCATATTCCTTGCAGCTAAGACTCGACCCAATTCATGTGCTGCTCTCTACGTATTGTGGCTTAACACCAACACTAGACCGCAAACACACAGATATTTTCAACTCGTCTTCTTGAAGTGGCTTCCATCATTTTACTTTGGATGTCTTCAAAAGTGCAATGATGAGTTGAATTTATAATACCTGAAAAGGGTGAGTAAAATAATAGCACTAGTATCTGCCAAATGACAATATTAGTTAATAGTAAAATAAATCGTGATAGTCAAAAAGGTCTGGATCCTGTCGGAGAAAGTAAAAGAAAACAACAAACAAATCACAATTATTAGGAAAATACAAAGAGATATATATGTACAAAAGTATCGGCTTGATTAACGTCTATGCGTCAGGGACAAGCTTCCCATCCAATTTTCTTATAAATTGGCAAACAGGGTCTTTTTGAGTCAGATTCCCAAGACTTTAACTGTTTTCTTTCTTTTGTTTTGAATTGTGTATGTAATTTGCGAATGGCTATATGAACATATCCACTGGGATGTGTCTCAAGAGTCGAAGATATATTATCTACAGACTCCTTACTCAAGCCATCCCTAATGAATTTAATTTTATCTTCGTGATTATCAGACACCATTCCTAAATAACGACAACGAGTATTGTAATTCCAGCGTGCACATTTGTAACAATCACACCCATTTTCTTAGCTCTACGTTTCTTTGCATAGGTGCTTCTTCCAAAACCAGACAGATGTGAAATAAAAGATCAGAAGACTCACTCACCTCCCAATCGGACCCGTGCTTCAATTACCCAACGAATTTCATTAGGAACACCATGGATCGTTAGTAATCTCATCCATTCCAAGTGAGCTTTGTAGACTTTCATTAGAGAGTTTTGAGGGATAGAATGAAATTGCTTGTGAATTTTTACGAGAGCTTCTTCCATCATGAAATAACTTTACCTATAAAAATTAAACACACAAAAATAAAACACACCAGATCAAAATATATACACAAATTGCATGGGTTGCCTCCCTGCGAGCGCTAAGTTTAAATTCGTCAGCTAGACGTGACTTCTCGATCATTAGGCTGGATCTGAAAGTGTGACACTTTCTTTTTGTCGTTCAAATGATTCTCCCTAGTAGTGCTTGACACGCTGACTGTTACCCTTGATTTTTCGTTGGTGTTGGGATCCAGTAACTCAACAGCTCCATATGGTAAAACCTGAGTGATCACAAATGGACCTGACCACCTTGATTTCAACTTTCCATTTCCAGGGAAACGTTTCAATCGTGAATTGTACAACAACACTTGCTGCTGCCTTGGTTCCAACTGTCTATGCACTATTTTTCGATCATGATCATTGCCATTCTTATCTTTTCTTTTCTTTGTACAATCCGACATTCCTCATAAGCCTGTAAGCGAATTCCTCCAATTCGTTGAGTTGGTGAAGTATTTCTCTCTCATACAAGCTTGTGAATCAAGATTCAACTTCTTCAGTGCCCAGTACGCCTTGTGTTCAAGCTCAACTGGCAGATGGCATGCTTTTCCAAACACCAATCGAGATGGGGACATACCAATGGGTGTCTTGTAAGCTGTCCGATATGCCCATAATGCGTTATCTAGTTTTGTAGACCAATCTTTCCTTGTTGATTTAACAGTTCTCTCCAAGATTCTTTTGATTTCCCTGTTTGAAACTTCAACCTGTCCATTTGACTGTGGATGATAAGCAGTGGAAACTTTATGACTAACTACGTATTTGGATAGGAGTGCATCAAAGTATCTATTGCAGAAATGTGAGCCCTCATCACTGATAATTGCCCGAGGTGTTCCGAACCGAGTGAAAATGTTCTTTTTCAGGAATTTGATCACCACTTTTGAATCATTGGATTGGTAGTGCAATTGCTTCAACCCATTTGGAGATGTAGTCTGCAGCAGCAACCACGATGTACAGGTTTCCGAATGATGGAACAAAGGGTCTCATGAAATCTATACCCCACATATCGAATATCTCCACTTCCAGAATATTACAACGGTCATTCATTTCTCTTCGAAATTTCCCCATTCTCTGGCACCTGTCACATGAAGAGCAAAAGATAAGCATCTTTAAAAAAGAGTGGCCAGAACAAACATGATTGTAGGACTTTGGCTGTAGTTTTGTTTCCGCTGAAGTGTCCGCCATATGGTGATGAATGACAGTGCTGCAAAACACTGTTGACCTCCTCTTGTGGAACACACAGTCTCAATAATTGATCAGCACACGGTTTGAACATGTACGGCTCATCCCCAACATAGTGCTTGACTTCTTTGAAAATTTCTTCCGTTACTTTCTGAGTTTTCCATTCCAATGGCCATTTTCCTGACATAATGTAGGTTACATAGTCAGCATACCAAGGGGTATCTTACTGGTTCATGACGAACAACTGTTCATCTGGAAAAGTTTCTTTGATTGACAGTTCTTTACCAGCTGTTTCTCTATTCTCGAGCCTCGATAGATGATATGCCACTTGGTTTTCTGTCACTTTCCTGTCTTTGATCTCCATGTCAAATTCTTGCAGAGAAGTATCCAACGGATCAATCTGGGTTTGGCATCTTTCTTCGTGATCAGATATTGATTGCTGAATGATCTGTGTAGACCACCACTTTGGGACCCAGCAGATAGGAGCGGAATTTGTCAAAAGTGTACACAACTGCGAGCAACTCCTTTTCAGTGGTTGTGTAGTTGAGTTGAGCTTCATTCAAAGTTCTGCTGGAGTAGTAAATGGTGTGGAAAATATTTTTGCTTTGCGTTGTCCAAAACTGCACCTACAGCAAAATCACTAGCATCACACATTACATTACTAATGGAAGGGTCCAGTCTGGTGCTACAATGATGGGGGAAGAAATCAGCTTTTTGTTTTAAGATCTCAAAAGCTCCTGGCATTTCTTTGGTGAAGTTGAAAGGCACACCCTTCTCCAGAAGATTGCAAAGAGGTTTAAGCAATCTAGGAAAAGTCTTTGATAAATCTCTTGTAAAAAGTGGCATGTCCAAGAAAGCTCCGAATCTCTTTTACAGATGTCGGCGGAGGTAGTTTTTCAATTATTTCAATCTTTTCTTTGTCTAACTAGATTCCTTTTTGTGAGATCCGGTGTCCAAGAACAATGCCCTCATGTACCATGAAATGGCATTTCTCCCAATTGAGCACCAGGTTTGTATCTTCGCACCTTTGTAACATATGTTCTAAATTTTGCAAGCAGTGGTCAAAAGAATCTCCAAACATATAAAAGTCATCCATAAAAACCTCCATACTCTGCTCCAGCATGTCTGAGAAGATGGCCATCATGCAACGTTGAAATATAGCAGGGGCATTACATAATCCAAATGGCATTCTACGGAAAGCAAAAGTACCATAAGGACATGTAAAGGTAGTTTTCTCCTGGTCTTCTAGTGCGATGGAAATCTGATTGTACCCTGAATATCCATCCAGAAAATAATAGAACTCATGTCCCGTCAGTCTGTCCAACATCTGATCAATGAATGGCAGCGGAAAATGGTCCTTTCGTGTTGCTTTGTTCAACTTTCGGTAGTCAATGCATACTCTCCATACAGTCACCATTCTAGTTGGGATTAGCTCATTCTTTTCATTGGTGACAACATTAATTCCTCCTTTCTTCAGCACACACTGCATAGGACTCACCCAAGTACTATCAGAGATGGGGTTTTAATGATGCCAGCATCCAACCATTCGATGATTTCTTTCTTTACAACCTCCTTCATGATTGGATTGAGTCTCCGTTGATGCTCCACTGTGGGTTTATACTCATCATTCATCAGAATCTTTGTGCATACAAAATGATGGACTAATGCCTCGAATGTCCTACTATAGTCCAGCCAATGGCCTTATTGTGCTCTCGTTCATACTCACTCTCAGCAATTTTCTTTCTTCTCTCCACTTACTCACAATGTAGTCAAAAGAATAATACAGGTAATTCAGAAGAGTTTCCAAAAATGCATACCTGAGAGATGGCTCGGAAGTAACTACTTCAGCTCCAGCTGTGGTGGTTCTTCAATCGAAGGCTTGATTCGATCTTTTCTTTGGCAGTTCCAGGATTTCCACTTGTGGTGTTGATTGAATCGGAATGGTTTGTCAAGGTAGTTGATACATTCCAGATTTCAGCATCTAGCTCGCTGTCAGTCATGTTGGTGATGCAAGCTTCAATTGTATCTGTGGGATTTAGCTCAGTATCCTGAACGATACTATCAACAACATCAACTCCGAAGCTTTCTTCTTCCTTTTTATCGTTCGGGAATTTCATGGCTTTGAAAACATTGAAAGTAACTTCTTGATCCTGAACTTTCATGGTTAGTTCTCTTTTTTGTACATCAATCACAGTTCGTCTTGTCGCCAAGAATGGTCTTCCAAGGATGATAGGCACATCTTTGACTTCTTCCATGTCAAGGATAATGAAATCTGTTGGAAGAATGAGTTTGTCGACTTTGACCAGCACATCTTCAACAATACCTCTTGTAAATGCGAGCGTTCGATCAATAAGTTTTAATGAGACTGAGGTAGGCATTGCTTCTCCAATTTGCAGTTTCCTGTAAATAGAAAAAGACATCAAATTAACACTTGCACCTAAGTCACATAAAGCCTTACCGATATAGTGTTCTCCAATGGTGCATAGGACAGTGAAACTGCCAGGATCTTTCAACTTTGGGGGAAGTTTCCTTTGAATGATGGCATTGCATTCTTCCGTCAATTCTATTGTCTCGTAGTCTCTCAATCTCCGTTTTTGTGAAAGAATGTCTTTCATGAATTTCACATAGCTGGGCATTTCTTCCAAGACTTTGCAAATGGAATGTTGATGTGAAGCTTTTTTGAACACCTCCAAGAATCGAGCAAACTGCTTGTCTAGTTTGTTTTTCTGAAGTCGTTGTGGAAAAGTGGAGATAGAGTGATCTGATCTTTTTCTTTTTCCTTTGCTTCTTTTTCCTCCATCTGTTGCTTTGTTTCTTTTGAAACTTCCTCAATTGTTGCCTTGATTCCAACATCTTTGTTGATTTAGTACCGCTTTTCAAGGTGATGGCTTGACATTGCTCCTTCCCTCGGTTCATTGGATTGTTTTATGTGTTGCTGGGAAGATTACCTGGCGGTCTGTAACTTTGAGGATTGGCCAGTTGTCCGATTTGATTCTCCAGTGCTTTGATGGAAGTATATTGGCTCTGAAAGATAGCATCATATGCTGCTTGTTATTTTTTGAACATCTCTGCAATCCATTCTTTCATTTCTGGTTCTTTTTTATGTTTTTGGCCTTTGTTATGTTGTTGAAATCCTGGTGGTGGATAGTTCTGATGTTGGAATCCAGGTGGTGGATTGTTCTTTTGTCCTGAATTGTTGCTCCATGAAAAATTGGGATGATTCCTCCACCCTGGGTTGTAGGTGTTGGAATATGGATTGTTCCCCTGTCTGTGAAATTGTTGACATAATTCACCGTCACTTCAGGTTGGTTTGGTTCTGGTGCTCCTCCATATGGTGAACTTGTGGATCCAGTGCTGAGAGTCTCTATGAATTTGCATATCTGATCCAGCTTGGCGTTGACTGCTGTATTGGCTCCACTTTCATAAATTCCTACAATTCTTTGGATCATGCTCCTTTTTGTTGGCCACAATGAATTGTTATTGGCCATTTCTTCGATTAGGTCTCAGGCTTGATCTTCTCCTTTTGCCATTAAAGCTCCTCCAGCAGCAGCATCGATTGTGGTTCTCATCAGTCCAGAAAGTCCATTATATAAGGTTTGGACTTGAAGCTATTTTGAAATCTCATGGTGAGGACATTTCCGGAGCAAATCTTTGTACCTTTCTCAAGCTTCGTAGAGAGTTTCTAAGTCTTGTTGCACAAAGGATGTGATGTCATTCCTCAGTTTTCCAGTTCTGGCTGGTGGAAAGTACTTTGCAAAAAATTTGGTGGCTAAAGTGTTCCAAGTTGTGATGGAACTTGCTGGTAGTGAATGTAGCCAAGCTTTAGCTCTGTCTTTCAAGGAGTATGGGAAAATACGCAGTCCCATTGCTTCTTCAGCTATTTGGTTGTAATTGAAAGTGCCATAAACTTCCAGGAAGTTGCTGATGTGGGCATTAGGATCTTCAGTTGCATTCCTCCCAAACTGAACTGACTGCTGAATCATCTGAATGCATGTTTTGATGTCACCTGTATTTTCTGGTAAGGGAGGAAGTACAATACATGAAATGAGTCTGTCAACCACCAGAATGGTTCTGTCTCGAATGGGAATATGTGGTGGAACCTCCAAGGGTTCAGGTTCCATGTTGACTAAAGCTTCTTGGCCTTCTCGCCTTTCCCTTCTCAAAAATCTGATGGTTTCTTCAATTTCCGGGTCAAGTGGTCATAGTTCAAAGCTTCTGGTTCATCTCATGAAGGTTCTGAGAATCTGAAACAGAAGAAATCAAAAACAATAAGTAAAAAGAAATTAGATACAAGTAAAGGTATCTAACCTTTAAACTAATAGTAAAAGATAAATAAGTCCCCAGCAACGGTGCCAAAAACTTGACCGGCGTAAACACACACGTATAACGCAAGCGTACGTATTGGTCAAGTAGTATAAAAAGTATCAATCCCACGAGGACTTAATACCTAATATATTAATTTTATGAGGTCAAATGATTACTAGTATCTAATAGGTTGATTGATTAATTTGAAATGGTGATGATTTTGAATTTAAAAACAAGTAAATAAAATTGTGCGAAAGTAGGTTTAAGAAAATTCAATATTAGGAAACTATCTAGGGTTGTGAATCTTTCTAATATCTTTAAAAATATGAAGTGGTTATTTCATGTTTGTGTAATAAATCGGTTTACTAACCTGGAACACTAAATTATGCGAAAGCCTTTGTCGATGGTCAGACGTAAATACCCAGTATAACCCAATTAAACCATATGTCTATGTCAACCAAATTACTTAGATTCATTAAGATTAAGTTCCAATTATGGCAACCCCCCGCCCGACAGGTATATGTCTATCCTGTAAGGAAATTTATTAAAGGGTTATCTATCCTCAAGGAAGATCGTGGGCTATTAAGTCTAAGGCTGAAACCTAAAATTCATTTGTCAAGTTTATTTTAGATTTACCAGATCAATCTTATTACTGGCCAATTAACAAGACGCATTAAGCTTAAGACTTAATAAGTAAACCTTTAAATTGCCCAAACTATAAAATAACCCCTTATAAACCGGTGATATTAGAATTCATCACAACCCTATATAACTAAATTAGTTACGACGCATAACTAGGGCTAGTAAAAACTTAAATAAAATAAAAAGCATAAAGTAAAATGTTGAAAAGTAAATCGCTGAAAAGTAAATGACGGAAAGTAAATGCTGAAATTAAATACTAAAAATTAAATGATGAAAAGTAAATGCTGAAAGTAAATTACTGAAAAGTAAATGCGGAAAGTAAATTGCTGAAAGTAAATTGCTGAAAAGTAAATGATGAAAGTAAATTGTTGAAAAGTAAATAAAGTAAAAGTACAATAAAAGAAAATGTTGAGGTAAAATGATCCACTTTTATTACTTCTATTTTATATATCTCTCTTAATATAAAATATTAACTTTGCATGATAATTATCAACCAGCCATATATGCGGTATCCAAATTAAGTCAAATTAATAATTAATTACCAACCGACCAATCAGGCGGTATCCAGTTTAGTCAGGTTAAAACCAATTTAAATAATTACCAACCGACCAATATGGCGGTATCATCGTTAAGTCAGGTTTTAACTAGTTTATATATTATAATTAAGGGAGATTAATCTAAATATTAGTAATAAAAGTTTTACCTTTTACCCCAGCAAAGGGGACTTACCTCCTCATTACTGAAGAGTAAAAACTGAAAATTAAAGAAAGAAAAGTATTGTGCGTAAAAGTAAATTGCAGAAAGTAAAAACTGAAAAGTAAAGAAAAGAAAGTGCGAAAGCGGAAATTAATTACTGAAAGCTGTAAATAAACAAATAAGATACAATCTTCTTAGTATTCTTAAGGAATTCCTTAGAAGAAAGTATGAATTTACAAATGAAATGGCTTGGTATTTATAGGCAAAATTTTGCCTCCATAATATCATCCACCAAATCCATTTTTAATTGCTCCACTAATTGCTCCACTAATTGCTCCACCAAATCCATTATTAATTGCTCCACTAATTTCTTATCATTTTTGTGGTGATTTGATAATTTTTATTATTTATTTATTAATTTATTTTTTGCTTTGAAAATGATTGAAAATGACTTTAATAATTACATACAACACACTTCTGGATGGTTCATCCATTTCGGGCATGCAATCTTCAGAATTCGAAATTATTTTGTCTTTACAAGTTATAGATCTTTGAGTCTTCTTTAATTTGGAACTTGAATCAGCTCAATCCGATATCGGAGTAAAACATTATACCCAAAATACGACAGATGCGTAAAATTGGAATTTGCAAAACTACACTTCGTTAAAACGCCCTTTCAAGTTTCCAATCTCCAAAATTAATATGTCAAGTCCAATTTTTACCCTTATTTGACCCATATTTCGTCCTAAATGATATCATTGTGTCCCAATTTTATTTTATCTGCAAAATAAACTAAAATACATCAAAACGTTCATCAAACCCGAGAAAACTAAACAAAATATTAAGTAAAAGGGGCGGTAAATATTGATATATTTTCCGCTCATCGGGGCTGCCGTGAGTGGTTTTTTTTTTTAGAGAGAGATCAGAAAAGTGGGAGAGAGTGGCGAGAGGGTTTCTTTTTTTTTTTTGTGGTCAATTGCCGTCAAGTTGGTGGGGGCTGTCTCGCTAGGGTTAGGTTTTGGTTTAGGTTATCTTTTATGGACTTTGGATGGGTGCGGGGGTTTTGGGCCAAGATTAATGTTTAAAATAGGAATCGACTAAGGGAACATGCGGCTAACTAGAGAATTTAATTTTGACGAGCTATTAATTTTAGATTTTTCCCTTCCGACGTCTGTTTCCTGCGACTTCCGAAACTTATCGGGTAGTGCCTCCATACGAGGCTCATCATTGGGCTTTATGCAAAAATGCAGTGTCTTCATCGAGCAATTAAGCTCGTAGGGGTGTCTTAACACCTAGTGCCCTAAAACCAACTGGTTTGGGAGTCACTGGCCCAACATTTGATACATGGATTGAAGATTTATTTTAGACACTGTTTATCTGAGATCCGAGCAATTAAGCCCGTAGGGTTGTCTTAACATCTAGTGCCCTAAATCAACTGGTTTGGGAGTCACTAGCCCAAAGTTCGATACATGGAATGAAGATATGTTTATAAATAAACTTTCACTGCTAAAAATGTGTAAACTCTAATATAATTTTAGGATAAAAATATTTCTCACTTCTTAACAAATACATGTGATATTGTGGGCACAATATATTGATTAATACCTTATTTTATGAGTATATGGAAGAATGGTAAAAAGTATAGGAGAAGTCATTTACACTTATAGTTTCACTAATCCCCTTAAATTGACACATTTATGAAATAATATTTTAAAGTTATACTTTGAGTGCTTTTACTGTGTTATTTTATGTTTTTTTCAGGAAAAATACAGCTCTGAAGATCGACAGGACAAACCAGACTTGAAAAGGGTAAAACACGGAAATTATACTGTCACGTCGCAACGCGTGGAACAATTGCGTCACGACACACCTAATAAAATAAAGACGCTACCGCTTCGCCATTCTCTGACACGTGTCCCCAACGTGGCTTCACCATTCTTTGCCACGTGTCCACAACATGCATTTGCTGGTCTGGGTGGCCAAGTTGCCTATAATAGCAGCGTCCGACATTAGAAAATTTCATACTTTCTTTCCTGATTCCTCTGTAAATCTTGGAGAGAGTGTGTTTTGTTTGTTTATTTACTTAAAGTTTTTGTAATGTCTTTTTCTTTCAGTAATAAAAGTACAAGTATGTTTTATTACAAAATGAATAGCTAATTTCTTTTATATTGGGGTAAGGGTGAAACTTTTATAATGAAAACATAGATTTAACTCGCTTCTATTATAATAAATAAATTGAAATCTAATGATTAAAACTTGATTTATTTCTAGATTAATTACTGACAATCTGTCTACTGCCTTTATGGCTGGTTTTATCTGTCCACCGCCTTTATGACTGGTTTTATCTTTCTACCGCCTTTATGGCTAGTTTTATATGATTTTAACATAACTAAGTACCTTGGTAGGACTTATTGTAGACAAACGGTATCAACGCCTTTATTGTTGGTTTTATGTTTTTGGCATGCTTAGTACCTTGGTAGGAATAATTATTGACAGAAATGATTACTACCTTTATGGCTAGTTCTTTTTCTTGGCATAATTAATTCCTGAAATAAATTAAGTGGGTAACAATGACAATTTGTAAATTATAATAAAACGAGATTTCTAAATGTTTAAAAGACTAAAAGTGGATCCTCTAACTCCAGTATTTCTTTCCATTATTGTAATTCAATCTAAAAGTTCCCAACTACTTCAACAAATCAAACTTTTCTTTTTCGCACTGTTCATTATTCTATTTTGTTAAATCTCTTCTCTGTAGATCGACTCCGGACTCACCAGGTTATTTTATTACTTCGACACTCTTATACTTGGGAGTAAAAGACCACATTTCAAGCGTGTCACACCTCGCCATCATTTTAACTTAGTTTGGGAATAAAGCCCAGATATGGTTCGGGAACAAAGCCCAGGGGTCGAAGCACCTCGCCATCAACTCAGCACAATTCGGGAATAAAGCCAATGATGGTTCGGGAGCAAAGCCCAGAGGTCGAAACACCTCACCATCAACTCAGCACAGTTCAGGAATAAAGCCCAGGGGTCAAAGTACCTTGCCATCAAATCAACTCAATTAGGAAATAAATCATGGAGATCGAAGCATCTTACAGGGAGGAATCCCAGGGGTCGAATCACCTCACCAACAAATCAACTCAGAGATCGAGACATCTCGCAAAAGCAGCGAAACAACAGGTTAGACTGGTAACGGCCGACGAACCAGGTAAGTAAAAATGCATGCATGACTTTGATAGGGTTATCACGGCCACATACTGCACAAGGCCCATCAAAGTGTGGGCGACTGTAGACACTGTATTTTTACATAAGCCCAATGATGAGCCTTGTATGGAGGCACTACCTGAAAAGTTACGGAAGTCGCGGGAAATGCATGCTTCAAGGAAAGAAAACCTCTAAAATTAACACCTCATTGGATTCATACTCACTAGCCCTCCTCGAATTCGTTCAACCGCTGTTTCAAACCTTAGCCTAGGCCCAAAACCCCTGAAACCCATGAAAGCCCACACAATCCACCCACACGCCCAAAGCCTATCTACCCCAAGCCTAACCGACCCATCTATCTTCAAACCACACGCCCAAGGCCCATAATCCCCCATGCACGCCCAAGCCTTCCCAAATAAAAATCTCATGCAAAATACATGTTAAAATCCCTCAAATCACCTTCCAATTTAACAAGATATGAAACCCCATCCTCACCAAATTTAGAGATTTTCCATAATTGGGAGATCCCTTAACATTATAAAAAGGAGGCTTGACCAAACCCTAGGGCAACACATTCACACGACAAGACAAACAAAAAAACCTAAGTCTCTCTCTCTATTCTTCTCTCTTCACAGCAACCATAAACCAACCATCATTACCGAACCAAACACAAATAACAAAGCAATAACAAATAGTTCACAAACGAAGCACCAAGAACGGCCAAACAATAAACACAAACAAACCAAGCCAAAACACGTGAAGCAAAGCCACACGGACGTGAAAATGGCGCATGCATACTTGGAGTGGAAGCAAGCATCAATGTGAACAACACACAAAAAATCAAAGCTTCTCTTCATCTTTTTCTCTTGGACGTGAACTCCAGCAACAAATCAGACCACCACTGACCAAAGCCACCCTTTAACCAGTGAACAAATAAGTAACAAACACAAAAGCAACAAATCAGCCGACCACCGACCAAAGCAACCCTTCAACCAGTGAACAATTGAGCAACAAACACAAAAACAACAAAACAACCATCACTTCACCGAAACAACAAACCACAAAACAGCCCCATATTACCGAAAATCAACCCAAAAATAGCAAACTAAACCACTGAAATAGCCCCCAAAATCGACACGAAAATTGCAGCTCAAACCACCGAAATAGCCCCCAAAACCAACACTAAAACAGTAGGTCAAACCACTGAAATAGCCCCCAAAATTGACACCAAAATAGCAGCTCAAACTACCGAAACAGCCCCCAAAAACGACACCAAAACATCAGCTCAAACCACCGAAATAGCCCCCAAAAATAGGTAAAACAACTGCCAAAAACCAACAGAAATAGCAAAAAGCGAGCAAAAATAGTGAAACAGTGAGCAGAAATAGAGAACCAGCAAACCGGAAAAATAGCAAAGCTTTATTCCTTCCGGCGACAGCCTAACGCGCTTCCGAGAAGCATTTTAAAAGTTAAGACATGAGGGCACCCATTACCATATTTATTTTATAGTTCTAGACACTGTATGTCTGGCTGAACGTGAAATACGTTCAGCCGGGTATGCAAAGTTCTACATTAAAGACGGCCAAATTTCTGTTCACACTTTTCTTTATTTCGCTTTTATTTCGTTATTTGTCTTTTTATTCATCGTTTTATTATTTCGCCTTTAATTCGTTATTTACTATTTTTATTTAATATTTTCACCATCATTTTACTATTTCGCATTTATTTTGTTATTTATTTTTTATTTAGTGTTATTTATCTTTTTATTTATTTATTCGCTTTTATTATGATTTTAATATTCCACTTTTACTTTTGTTTATGTTTTGCTATATTATTTCGCATCTACTTTCATGTCCGTTCACATTGCATTAATAATTGTGTGTGTTATCCCTTGCGGTATATCGGATGGAAACCCATACATAAATTCCGTAGCCGAATCCGAATAGACGGTAGTGCGATTTTTACTTAGGATACAACTCCACGTACCACTCGGGAAATATTCATACAACCGTGATTAACCCCATCTGCTTACTATTTATTTATTATGCTTTTCCTATCTTCTTTTATTATAATTTTTGTTATCGTACCTTGTATTTTCTTAATTTAATTCACTTTTATTTATATTAATATTATGGGTGTGCAAATTTATGTGTTTATTTGAATTATCTTGCATGAAATGCATAAGACTTGGCTATACCAATGTGTGAACCCGTCCATTATACTGGAATAAGTAATGGACCATTCCTAAGCCAACGATTTGAGGTCTTCCCTTACGAGCGGTGAGTGCGGCCTTAACTCTTTTCCCAGTTCACACTGGGTGGCGACTCATTTATTCTTCGGTTTAGTCCCCGTGGGCTACTCCGTACTCTATACGGGCTGGGAGCCCAACAGTGTCGTGGTCGTCGAACATCATAGACATAGTGGTAAACCCCGCTTTGTTCCTACACAGATACTGGAGATAGTGAATCACATATGTGTATCTCGGACATACTACGTATACAATACCCCATCACTCAACCCAGTGCAGTCACTAACTCCCTAGACCACGCTTCGATACCATCTTTGTAACATCCCTCCCTAGGAGATGCTATCGATAGGAAATATACCACTTTATCCCATTTAGCCTCTGACTTTCAGACGCTGATCAACGAAAACTAATCTTATCTTAAACACGATCTCATACTTCGGACCATAGTCCAACTCAATAACACATGATCCACTTTAACATTCAAAACTATATACCCAAAATACCATAGTTTTACAACCATGTTATGGAAACTTTAACATATAAAACATACTGTTGGGAAGCGGCAGCGATTGCGCAGCGGAAAAGTAAAAAATTAAGATTTTGTTATCCTTTTACCCAATACCCATTTGTTTTTATTATTCTACAAGCCTAGACATGTTACTATATATTCTAAGCATAAAAACTCATAAAACATGCCAAGAACATAAACCTAGACATGTTAACTATCATAAGAACTATAATTAAAGAAAAAAGAAAGAAAAAGACTTACTTGAACCGAAGACTCCTCCAGTCCTCCCTCCAATCTACAAGCTTTTCTCGAAATCAGCAAGCTCTTCCATGTTCCAAAGAGCCACCCAAGTGTGTGGCCTCCAAAGGTGCACACACCAAAGCCAAAACTCAACGACAAGACTACGCCTTGAGTGCATGGGTATTTTTCATTGGTGCTAGCCTAGGAAAATACTTCAAAACTTTTAACTCGAGGTTCCTCTAGTCAATTAGAATTAAGGATCCTCAAAATCAGTGGCTTACTCTTAAACTTTAGAGTTGCTCACTTATATAAACTCAGGATATGAAAGGTTTTGGTGTAAAAATTTGTAAAGAATTATTTGGGTTTATATAAGTGCTCCAAAGACAACAAAATTAATTAAGAATCCGATGTGGGATAAATGCTAATTAAATCTTAGCCATTGGATCTTAAAATAGTGGTTTAATGAGATTGTAAAACCCTAATAAGAGTTTGGGCCGAATTGGAATTCAAAACAAATAAAATAAATTTACTATTCTTGTTTTTTTTTCTTATTCATTTTTCCAATTCCCAAAGTGCCCCTATCATCATTCACCAATCCCTAAGCCACTTTGGAACCTTATAAATGATCTGTTCAATAATTAAACACATTGAACCATTTATGAACAATTCCTACAGCAATCATATATGCTGTTAAATTTGTAATGTGCACTGTTAACTATTGATTTCGACTTTGTTGTGTGTGACCTTTTGTGTTCCCCTCAAGTTGGACATGAAATGAATCCTGATAATTTAATCGAACATAAATTATCCTCCGATCAGATGTTCATTCGATTTCAATGACCAACGTTGACATCTAGCAACATGCCAAAGCCCCCAAATGAGAAGGAAAGATATATACCCATTATGTATGTGATTTACATATGATACGGTCCCTCACCTCACTGTATCCCCACTGTTTGACCTAGGGTATGGAAATTGTCTACCCATATAGTCAAAGGTATGATGTTGATAGTGTCATGAATCGTGCTAACCCAAGAATCTCACATGATTCTTCCGCTGCGGCCACAGTCTCAAGCACTGATCACACATATCAACCCGCGAACTGGAATACTACTCTTATAAGAAAATATTATCTGAGAGAGTGGTGATTCTCTATTGTATCTTTACAAACTTCATGTGTTTCAATAAATGACCCTATCATACCCTTATGACCAGATCTTTTGAACCGGGGAAGGAGAATGTCAAAGTCATTTGACCCACAAATAAGATTGTGAAGACCTCAAGTCTAAGGACTAGTCATACAATCGATACATGAAAGTTCTCACAGACACATGGGATAAACACTCCATGTGAAAACTTTCGGCGGTCAATTCGATGGACACTAGCAACTCATGCATCCATGTGATACACCAAGCGGACGGATCTCCGTTAGTAGCCTATGAGATCGGCTACCCCACTTAAGGGCGGATCATATCATCATGCTAGTCTCTCCGCTTTGTGAACACTCAAATTATTCACAAAACTATGACTAGGAACGTTTGAGAGTAACGATTCTCATAAGGTGTGGAAGCCATCATCTTATTACTCAAAGGGCTTTATTACAGTGTTTGATGATTCATATAATTTATGTAAGACACGTATAATAAAGATTGTCATTTTATTAATTAATGAAAATATTGCAAATACATGTACATATAGCACATCCACAAGTTGGGTATAGGGCATATCCCTAACAATCTCCCACTTATACTATAGCCAACTAGTATGAATCTGGACACCATACTCTTGGGTGTGCCTATCATGTTTTTGTTGAGTCAGCCCTTTAGTCAGAGAATCTGCAAGATTATCTTCTGTGGGTATTTTCTCTATAATAACTTCTTTTCTCTCAACAATCTCCCTGATGAGATGAAATCGCCTGAGTACATGTTTGGATTTCTGGTGGGACATTGGTTCCTTTGATTCAGCAATGGCACCCGTGTTGTCATAGTACATTGTGACGCCATTTTTTATCGCGGGAAGCACTTCCAGCTCTTTGATGAACTTCTTTATCCATAAGGGATCCTACTCATACGCTCTCTATCTGAATTAGTATGTGGACATTGCTCCTTAGATAATTTGATTCCATGACAAGTAGGTAAATTACCTCTTTTGGAATCTTCCATTTTGAATCTTTTCAAAATTTTATCTATGTATGTAGATTGAGAAAGTCCTAACAACCACTTAGATCTATTACGGTAGATCTTAATACCGACGATGTAGGCTGCTTCTCCCAAATCTTTCATGGAGAAATTTTGAGAGAACCATTTTTTGGTGGCTTGCATCATAGGAATATCATTCCCGATGATTAATATGTCATCGACATATAATACAAGAAATATAACAGCATACTTTATTTTCCTGTAAACACAAGGCTCGTCTACATTTTTTATGAAGTCAAATTCTTTGATAGTCTCATCAAATCATATATTTCAACTTCTGGAGACTTGAGTCCATAAATGGATCGTTTAAGCTTGCATATTTTATTATGATCATCCTTAGATACAAACCCCTCAAGTTGTGTAATATAGACTTCCTCTACGAGGTTCCCATTAAGGAAAGCTGTTTTGACATCCATCTACCAAATCTCATATCAAAGTGTGCAGCCAGTGCCAGTAAAATTTGAATGGACTTTATTATTGCAACAGGCGAGAAAGTTTCGTCATAGTCAATTCCTTGGATTTGTCTATAACCTTTTTCCACCAACCTAGCCTTATAGGTTTGGATGTTGCTGCTTGTAAATCCACTTGCAGCCTATAGGTTTTATCCCTTCAGGTGCATCCACCAAGTCCCAGACTTGATTCTAATACATATAGTCTATTTCGGATTTCATGGCCTCAAGCCGCTTGACTGAATCAATGTCACACATTGCTTCGTCATAACTGGTAGGATCGTCATTATCAATGACCTGATCATGTTCCTTATCAATATGGAAACTATATCTTTCAGGCTCATATCTTTCCCTACCAGACCTTCTAAGTTCATAACCTTGTGGTTGTTCCGTCACTGCCCTTTTGAGGGGCCTGGGATTTAGTTCTATGTTAGTTTGTTCTTCTGGTACCTCATCGAGGTCAAGTCTACTCCCACTATATTTCTTGAGAAGGAATTCATTCTCTAGAAATTTAGCATTTCGTGAGATAAATGTTCTTTGTTCATTTGGGACGTAGAACACGTATGCTCTTGAGTTCAAGGCATATCCTACAAACTTATATTTAACTACCTTATCATCCAATTTGTTATTTTGTGTGAGCTTAACATATGCGTCACATCCCCAAACTCTTAGATAACTAAGACTATGACGTTTCCCAGACCATAACTAATATGGTGTTTGACTAACAGTCTTGGAAGGAATTTGGTTTAGTAGTAGTGTTGCAGTTTCTAAAGCAAGAGCCCAAAATGAAAGAGATAGATCCGTGTATGGCATCATTGATCGGATCATATCTAATATTGTCTGATTTTCCTTTTGGAGACCCCATTATATTGTGGAGTTCCCGGAGGAGTCCACTGGGAAACAATGCAATTTTCTCTCAAGTAATCTTGAAATACGTCGCTTAAGTATTCACCACCTCGGTCAGACCTTAGTGACTTAATACTTTTATTAAGCCGGTTTTCTACTTCAGCTTTGAAGTCTTTGAATTTCTCAAAGGCTTTAGATTTGTATCGCATAAGGTATACATACCCATATCGCGAGTGATCATCGTTAAAGGTAATGAAGTAGGAGAATCCACCTCTATCGATGACTGGCATTGGTCTGCATACATCAGAGTGTATGAGTTATAATGTCTCCGATGCACGCTGTCATTTAGCTTTGAAGGGTAATTTGTTCATTTTACCAAGTAAACAAGACTCACAAGTTCCATAAGGTTCATATTTGAAGGGTCTGAAATACCCATCCTTATGTAGCTTAGTTAATCTTGTTTCATTGATATGACCTAAGCGACTGTGCCATATAAGTGATTCATTGAGATTATTCGAGTTAATGTTGTATATATTAGAGGTTGAACATTCTTTGTTAGTTTGTAAGACATAGATACCATTTTTCAAAATACCATCTCCATATTTTATTTCATTGAAATAAATAGAACATTCATTACAACTTATTAGGCATGAAAAGCCTTTATTACATAAAGAAGAAATTGAAATGATGTTTTTTACTAGAGAAGGTACATAAACACAATCTTCTAAGTCTAAAACTAAACCATTCGACAAAACTAATGAATAAGTTCCCACGCACAATACAGCCAGTTTTGCTCCATTACCCATGCGTAAGTCAACCTCCCCATGACGGAGTCTCCAACCGTTTCTCAGGCCATGCACATTGTTACACAAGTGAGTCCCACAACCGGTGTCAAGCACCCAAGTAGAAGGTTTAGAGTTTTTAGAATATAGTTCAATCATATACAACATACCTGAAGCATTTGGCTTCTTGGCCTCTTGGGCTTCCCTATCTTCCTTGTCTTTCAAGGATCTGCAGTCTTTCTTCCAATGAACTTTCTTTCCACAAAAGAAATATTTCTTATTCCCTTTTTTCTTCTCCACCTTACCATTGGGCTTTAGGTGATCTGGAGCCTTGGCCTTGCCGTTATTTTTCTTTGGGCCTCGTGGCTTCAGGTCCGTACCTGTAAGCATGACGGAGGTTTTAAGCTCCGGTTTCAAGTCCTTCTCTGCTTGCTTTATCAGATTGTGCAATTCTGCTAAAGTAGCTTCTTTATTAGACAGATGAAACTGCATAATAAAGTTAGAGAAGTCTTTTGGTAAGGACTGAAGATTTAGATCGTGACCTATCTCATGATCCATGATGAACCCGAGGTTGGCTAATTTTTCAATGTGGCCAATCATCTTAAGCACATGTCCACTAACATATCCGTCCTTATACCTTGTTTGGAATAAGGCACATGACACTAGGAATCTCACGGTATGAACGGAAGTTGCATACAACTCCTTCAAGTGAAAGATGATGGTTTGAGCATCCATATCTTCGTGAGCTTTCTGAAGTTCATCTGAAATAGAGCCAAGCATTATTCAAATTGCTTACTCATCATCATCGACGAGTTTCTTCCAAGCATCAAATGTATTTTGGTCAGCATCTTCTGTGGGTTCAGGGGGAAATGGTCTTTCAAGAACATAGAAAATCTTTTCTTGTTGTAAGACAATTTTAAGGTTTCTAAACCAGTCATTGTAGTTGTCCCCTTTGAGCTTATGCTCATCAAGGATGGAACGAAGTGATATTCTGTTTGCCATTTGAATGTTTGTGAAATTTTTTAACCCACTTGTTAAGAGAAAATGTTATTATTAGGAATATGTTTTCATTAATGTTTCATAATAACATGGTTTTTAATATTATGAAGTTGCTCCCACTCAATTGTTTTAAAATTTTAAGCAAATCGCATCAACCCCAACATGATGGATTTCTTGTGGGCAAGGATCCTATTATCATCCTTTCATAACTCCGACTAGGGCCGGTCGTTATAAAATACGATAATTAGGTAGGTTCCCAACCAATTTATGATATAAATCACAATTCATTGATCATTGGGTTGGGCAATCAAACATGACATAACATATGCTAGTCCTTGTGGACACCCAATCTTTTCCACTAAGTTATAAGACCACGCCTAAGGGTCGCTACGTCTAATGACTCAGAAAAGTCAAACCATTGTCAATAGTACGATTTAGGGACAAATTGGTATTGGTCAGTCTGATAAAGCCTAGTCCTGCGAATACGGTTTAAGCCCTTTGGGTCTATACTTTACAATGGGAGGCAAATTTTATACTTAAATTATTATTGAGGATTTTAGCAAGTTTAAGTGAATAACTATAAAATGGATTCCTCAAGGTGGAGCGAACTCTCTTAAATACCATTACCTCTTAGGCTCTTATTGCCTTGGTGACAGGAATAAAAAATAGATCCTCTAAATTAGTACAAATAAAAGGCAAGGAAAAGACATGATGAGAAATTAGTGTGCATACAACTGTTACCGGGGTACAAGATACTGTTAAACAAATCAAGGGTGAAATTCTTCCCATGGAAGCCAAAATCACGGTGGTCATGTCCATTTGTGATCACCAAGGTTTTACCAGACAGAGTGTAGGCACTGTATTTTTGTATATAAGTCCCTATGATGAGTCTCATTTAGAGGCACTACCTTTTATGTCATGGAAGTCACGGGAAACGGACGTCAAAAGGGGAAATTCAGAATAAGTATGTCATCAGATTCATTTCACAAGTTCATTGTTTTCGTTCGTGCTGCGTTCGTGACCATATTTGAACGTCAAGCAGATTACGGGCATTCGTGTAGCATTCGAATCGGCATTCGAATGGTGTCGATATTTCTGGTTTTGCTACTAGCCTCACACCCAAGCCCAATTAGCCCACCAAAGCCCATAAAACACATCCAAATTAAATAAATGCATATTTAACACATGGGGAATTAAATAAAATCTAAAAATCATATACCAAATTAAAATCAATCAAACAAATATCATGCCTAAACCATACAAATTAAATATATTAACTTCCTAATTAAACCAAATCATGTCCCCAATTAACTTGATTTCTTTCCTTTTGAAAAGCCATGCACAACCCTAACCCTAATACCTTACTATAAAATATAACACAAACTAAACCCTAAGGAGGAGATTATTCACGGCACCTCACTCAAACAAGAATAAACACCATAAGCTCTCGTCTCTCACGGCCTCTCATCATCTCTCTAAAAAAAAACACACAGCTAACAATTCCAGTGAAGTCAAGTCTTGACCGAATATAAAAAAAAACAAACAAACACCCGCACATAGCCTTGATAGCCACTAGACGTACTGCCCTTCAATGAGCCATAGCCTTCACCCCTCACGCCCCTAACTTCATCAACCCCTCACGCCCAGCGCAGCCACCACGCCCCTAGCTTCATCACGCCCTCACGTTCATAAGCCAACACGCACCTCCAACCACCCCTCACCAATCAATCCCACATCGATAAGCAAACTCCCCTCTGACCTTCACAAGCCACTCACACACCTTGCCTTCACGCCACAAGCACAGTTCATTCGCACAAAGTCACTCAACTCATTCATGCCATAACCTGCACCAAGCAGCTCATTCATGCCATAGCCCTCATCACAAGCCAAAAACAGACGTATATTACCATTCCATGCACGCCTAAAATAGCTAGTAAACTACCATTAAACAGCTGCATATCACCCTCCACCAAACCCCTGAAACAGCCGCACAAAACCCCCACAGAATTAGCCCTCAGTGCACGCCTAAAGCCTCTCCCTGTAAACTCAAATACAACCGCAGAACACCAAAACTGCCCAGCCCTCACTGCCTCAAACCACATGCCACAAACAGCCCCACAGTAGCCCCTATTTCCCTTCAAAACAGTCCCAAAAAATTGCACAACCAGAACATCAAAAACTGTAATGAAAACAGTCCCAAAAAATCGCACAAAACAGTCTCTAAATACCGCAAACAGTAACTAAACCCAACAACCAGAAAATACAGCAAAAATAGCAGCAAAATGGAGTGAAAATAGCAGGCCAAATAGCAAAACAGCGAGAAAATACGTGAACCAGAAAATTTACGGAGCTTTAGCCCTTCTGATCACCGTGTAATGCGAGTCCAAAAGTCGACATAAAAGGTTAGACTTGAGGGTACTTTTCACATCTATTTTCATTCGTATTTTATTGTTTATTAAATTTTATTTGCATGATTATTGTGGAATGATGCATGTTGTGGCCCTTGAATAAAATGGAAAATGTGTCGCTTCTTGTGGTATATAGGATGGAAACCCAGACATAAATTTTGTAGCCGAATCCGAATGGACAGTAGTACGGTCTGTACTTGGGATACAACTCCACGTACCACTTGAGCAAACGGCGCATATTTTGTTTATGTTGTTTTGATTCGTTTATTATCCGTATTTAATTTCTGCATGTTATTTGTTTGTGTAATGATAAGATAAAGCGCATGGGCTTAGTAAGTGGATTAAAGGTCCTCCATTTTGAGGGGTTATAATCCTTTATCACGATGTTTTACCGTGCCAGATGATGTATATTCGGTTGAATGTAAGATGTGTTCAATCGGGTATACAAAGTCTGATATCGTTGTCTTTATTTTTTATATGCGTTATGTTATTAGCCCATGGGCTTAGTAAGTTGGATTAAAGGTCCTCCATGTCGAGGGGTTAAAATCCTTTACCACGATGCTTTGCCGCACCGGATGATGTATATTCGGTTGAATGTAAGATGTGTTCAATTGGGTATACGAAGTCCGATATTGTTGTCTTTATTTTTTATATGCATTATATTATTAGCTCATGGGCTTAGTAAGTTGGATTAAAGGTCCTCCATTTTGAGGGGTTAAAATCCTTTACCACGATGTTTCGCCGCACCGGATGATGTATATTCGGTTGAATCTAAGATGTGTTCAATCGGGTATACAAAGTCTGATATTGTTGTCTTTATTTTTTATATGCATTATGTTATTAGCGCATGGGCTTAGTAAGTTGGATTAAAGGTCCTCTATGTCAAGGGGTTAAAATCCTTTACCACGATGCTTTGCCGCGCCTTTTAGCCCGTTATTATTTATTAGGTGTCATCTATTCATCTGTTCACATATGTGTCATGTTGTTTCCTGCATTTTGGAGGTCACTGCTGTAACCCCGTTTGAATACGTTTCAGAATGCCGCACGAACGTATGTTTTTTGTCTCAGTTCATTCGAACGCATTTATGAACGCTACTCGAACGCGAACTTTCTGTTTACCGTTCGAATGCGGATACGAATTCCGCATGAACAACTACGGTAAACAGGCCCTCTTCCATCACATCTCATGCACGGTTGCTCATTTTGTCATTTACCTTTTTGATTGTGCATGTTCTCGCAGTTAGTCATTTATTGTTTTCACAAGATCACATGTTCATTTCCATGATACATGTTTACACGATAGTTGTCTGCTTATGCTTCCGAAATCATCCATTCAACATGTTCATGAAGTTATATGATTGTCGTTATTCCGATTTGCTTTCATGCGTGATTGTATAATTATTATCTATTGGCATGCCTATGATAAAATGTAATGTGCTTATGACATTGTATGCTTGTTATATTTCAATTCATCTTTATGCATGCAACTTGGGACATAGATTATATGCAAATAGGTTGTATGCAAATTCGGACATAGGTTATATGCAAACTTAGATATGAGCCTTGTACTTATGCATGCGAACTCAGGAGTAAATTATCCTTGGAAATAAATGTTGCTTAGGCTTGGTTAAATTATTACACAAATCATTTCATTACAAGTGGCATAAGTAATGGACCATTCCGAACCCAACGGTTTGAGGTATTCCCTTGCAAGGGGGGAGTGCAGCCTTAAATCTTTGTCCCGGTTCACACCGGGTGGGCATACACTGAACCGAGTCCTTTTCATCACATGTCATGTATAATTGTTTCTTAGATGATTTCTCTTGTATCATGTAATCAATCATACTATTTGTATCCCTGCATTTATCTATTTGATGTGTTCATGAGATAGTATTCGAGCATGATTAGGTCGTTAGTATGTTACTTGGTTCTTATGCATGATTTAGCCTATTTGTTTGTTCATTTTCAAGCATGATTAGTCATTTATTTTTCGTTTGGAATTTGCATTATGTCTAGGTTGTTCTTGGTTTTCCGCATTATATGATCGAAGTATATTCATAAGATTGTCGTGTGCTATTGCATGTTCACCGTTATTCCAATTTGCTTTCATGCGTGATTGTACAATTATTATCTACTAGCACGCCTATGATCAAATGTAATGTGCTTATGACATTGCATGCTAGTCGTTTTATCTTTCTGTAAATAGGTTGTATGTAAATTGGGACATACATTATATGCAAATATGTTGTATGTAAATTCGGACATAGGTTATATGCAAACTTATATATGAGCCTTGTACTTATGCATGCGAACTTAGGAGTAAATTATCGTTGGAAATAAATATTGCTTAGGCTTGGTTAAATTATTGCACAAATCATTTCATTACAAGTAGCATAAGTAAGGGACCATTCCGAACCCAACGGTTTGAGGTCTTCCCTTGCGAGGGGTGAGTGCGGCCTTAAATCTTTGTCCCGGTTCACACCGGGTGGTGACTCCATTATTCTCCAATTTAGTCCCCCGCGGGCTACTCCGTACTCCCACCGGACCGCAAGCCCAGAATAGCATGCGTCGCCCAGTTTTGTGTTCCCACAGTCTGGAAACTCCATTGGGGATAGAGAATCGGCCCTGAAATGATGTCTTGTAATGTTTGGATTTGTGCTTTAATTGACCATGTCTACTGTGGGTTAAAAGGGGTTTAATCAAAGGCAATTTTAAGGCTGGGTAATGGTTTGGTGTCTTCCTTCATTCACTACCTTTCTATAAGGAAACGTTGTGAATGCACCTAGATAATCATTTACTTGTAGCCTATTGTGATGGACTAATTTGGAGGACTCGTTGTTTATTCATGTCACCAAGTGATAAGAGCCTAATAGGCTTGGGTTTTTAAGAGAGTTCGCTCCGCCCTCCCTCTGGGGAATCTACAACGGGAAATCTATTTGACAGTCAGTCATACACCATAACTAGTTGGCACGTACTGTAAGGTATAAAAAAGGTGCGCTCACTTGGTCGCTCGAACCCTTGAGTGGGGAGACCTACTTGTGGGCAATCTTTCGCCAGCGAGAGTCTTTGTCTACACTCCCACAAACCCACACGTAGACCGGAGTTGTATGGGGATGAGTCTCGAAGGCCGAGGCCCACATCAGTATCAGTTTGGGGATAAGTCTCGAAGGTCGAGGCCCATAGCGGTATCAGTTTGGGGGGCGAGGCCCACGTCAGTGTCAGTTCAGGGGCGAGGCCCACATCGGTATCGGTTTGGGGGCGAGGCCCACAACAGCATCATACATCCATGCATACATACATACATATCACATACATACAATTTTTATTTTGTTCACATGATTGTAGCGGTAAAGACCATCTTATCAACTAACGATTCAAAAATGAGCCACCTTTCATCAAGCAACATATGTCGGAAATGGCGCTCCAAAATGGAGCACACACAACAGATGCCGAAAATGGCGCTCCAAAAATGGAGCACGGTTCGGGAATGAACCAGGGGTCGCAGCACCTCACCACCAAATCAACTCAATTCAACACATGGCAAGTCAAGTAGCAGCTGGCGAGCCAGGTAAGTAAAAATGCATTGCATAACTTTGATAGGATTGTCACTGTTACACATTACACAAGTCCCATCAAAGTGGGGGCGACTATAGGCACTGTATTTTTGCATATAAGTCTCTATGATGAGTCTGATTTAAATGCATTACCTTTCATGTCACGAAAGTCGCGGGAAACGGACGTCGAAAGGGGGAATTCAGAATAAGTATGTCATCAGATTCATTTCACAAGTTCACTGTTTTCGTTCGTGCTGCATTCGTGACCACGTTCGAACGTCAAGCAAATTGTGGGCGTTCGTGTAACATTCGAATCGGCGTTCGAACGGTGTCGGTATTTCTGGTTTTGCTGCTAGCCTCACACCCAAGCTCAATTAGCCCACCAAAGCCCATAAAACACTTCCAAATTAAATAAATGCATATTTAACACATGGGGAATTAAATAAAATCTAAAAATCATATACCCAATTAAAATCAATCAAACAAATATCATGCCTAAACCAAACAAATTAAATATATTAACTTCCTAATTAAACCAAATTTTATCTCCAATCAATCTTTTGATTTCCTTGTAAGACACTAATTGATTCCTTCATTTTCAAACAAGGAGAATCCCTAACCTTTGTCTATAAAGGAAACCCAATTCCAACCCTTCACACCCCCTGGTTGATACACATAATTCACACAAGAAATCCTTGCATTGCCGTCCAACAAGAAGCCTTGAAACACACCTTCATTGCTACATCCTCTCATCACCAAAAGACCCTTGTAATCATCACAAATACAGCCCCTGAAATAGCCCACACATCACCGAAAATAACCCCTATACAGCAGCCCCATATTACTGAAACTTACAGCCTAAAACAGCCATTGTACCATCAAAAAAATGGTCCCTGGAACTGCTCACTATTTCACCGAAAATCACCCCTAAAACAGCCCCTTGCACCCCTGAAATTACCGTAAAAATAGCAGCCCTTTAACCGCAAAAACAGTAGCCTAAAACACCAAAAACAGTGTGAAATAGCAGCGAAACAGAGCGAAAATGGTAGCTTGAGCAGCGAAACAGCGAGAGAAAATGTTGAACCAATGAACCGGAGGAGTTGCAGAGCATCCACCCTTTCGACGACCGTGTACGATACTTCCGAGAGTCGACATAAAAGGTTAGACCTGAGGGCACTTTTCATATTTATTTTTTTATTCATCTTTTAATCGTTTTAGTTATTTATTTCGTATGAGAGTCATTCATGGATGCATGTTGTGGATTTGAAAAAAAAATGGAAAATGTGTCACCTCTTGTGGTATATAGGATGGAAACCCAGACATAAATTCCGTAGCCGAATCCGAATGGACGGTAGTACGGTCTGTACTTGGGATACAACTCCACATACCACTTGAGCATACGACACATATTTCAATTTATTTTGTCTTGTTTGTTTATTATCCATTATTTAATTTATGCATGTTATTTGTTTGTGTAATGATAAGATAAAGTGCATGGGCTTAGTAAGTCGGATTAAAGGTCCTCCATTTCGAGGGGTTAAAATCCTTTACCACGATGCTTTACCGCACCGGATGACGTATATTCGGTTGAATGTAAGATGTGTTCAATCGGGTCTACAATGTCTGATATCGTTGTCTTTATTTTTATATGCATTATGTCATTAGCGCATGGGCTTAGTAAGTTGGATTAAAGGTCCTCCGTTTCGAGGGGTTAAAATCCTTTACCACGATGCTTTGCCGCGCCGGATGACGTATATTCGGTTGAATGTAAGATGTGTTCAATCGGGTATACAAAGTCTGATATTGTTGTCTTTATTTTTATGTGCATTATGTTATTAGCGCATGGGCTTAGTAAGTAGGATTACAGGTCCTCTATGTCGAGGGGTTAAAATCCTTTACCACGATGCTTTACCGCGCCTTGTAGGCCTTTACTATTATTTAGGTGTCATCTGTTCACCCGTTCATGTATGTGTCATGTTGTTTACTATTTTTTTTGAGGTCACTGCTGTAACCCCGTTCGAACGTGTTTCAGAACGCCGCACGAAAACATGTTTTCTGTCTCAGTTCGTTCGAATGCGTTTACGAACACTATACGAACGCGAACCTTCTGTTTACCGTTCGAACGTATTTACTAACGCTACTCGAACACGCACGTATTTCCTTTGTTTTATCATGCATCAGGTCTGGTCTCGTTCGAACGCGTTCTCAAATGTTATACGAACGTGAACCTTCAATTTACCGTTCGAACATATTTATGAACGATACTCGAACGCGAATGTATTTTGTTTCATCAGGTCTTGTCCCGTTCGAACGTGTTATCAAATGATATACGAACGCGAACCTTCTGTTTACCATTCGAACGTGTTTTCAAACTCTACACGAACGTGCATATACTGAACTGAGTCTTTTTCATCACATGTTATGCATAATTGTTTCTTAGGTGATTTCTCTTGTATCATGTAATCAATCATACTATTTGTATCCCTGTATTTATCTATTTGATGTGTTCATGAGATGGTTTTCGAGCATGATTAGGCCGTTAGTATGTTACTTGGTTCTTAAGCATGATTTAGCCTATTTGGTTGTTCATTTTCAAGCATGATTAGTCATTTATTTTGCGTTTGGAATTTGCATTATGTCTAGGTTGTTCTCGGTTTTCCGCATTATATGATCGAAGAATGTTCAGGAGATTGCCATGTGCTATTGCATGTTCGCCGTTATTCCAATTTGCTTTCATGCGTGATTGTACAATTATTATCTATTGGCATGCCTATGATCGAATGTAATGTGCTTATGACATTGCATGCTAGCCGTATTTATCTTTCTGTAAATAGGTTGTATGCAAATTGGGACATAGATTATATACAAATAGGTTGTATGTAAATTCAGACATAGGTTATATGCAAACTTGGATATGAGCCTTGTACTTATGCATGCGAACTTAGGAGTAAATTATCCTTGGAAATAAATGTTGCTTAGGCTTGGTTAAATTATTGCACAAATCATTTCATTACAAGTGGCATAACTAAGGGACCATTCCGAACCCAACGGTTTGAGGTCTTCCCTTGCGAGGGGTGAGTGTGGCCTTAAATCTTTGTCCTGATTCACACCGGGTGGCGACTCCATTATTCTCCGGTTTAGTCCCCCACGGGCTACTCCGTACTCCCAACCGGGCCGCGAGCCCGGAACACCATGCGTCACCCAGTTTCTTTGGTCCCACACAGAGCTGTTGAGATACATGATCCCGACTCCAACAAAACATTCAAGGTTAAAAACAAGCGTGTTAAGCACTACTGGGGAGAATCATTGGACCGACTAAAAGAAAGTGTCACACTTTTAGATCCAGCCTAACGTTTGAGAAGTCATGTCTAGCTGACGACGTTAAACTTAGCGCTAGCAGGGAGGCAACCCATGCAATCTTTATGTATATATTGTGATTTGGTGTGATTTAATATTGTGTGTTTAGTTTTTGCAGATTAAGTCATTTCAAGATGGAAGAAGTTCTCGCAAAATTTCACAAGTAACTTTCTTCTCTACCTCAAAAATTTCTGATGAAAGTCTACAAAGTGTTGGGTTTCTCTATGGTCCCGAGGATCGAATAATGCGAATACAACAAAGGAAGTTGCAGAATACTCACAATGATCGGTTGAGCGATGCGACGAAGAACAAAACTTTTTCTCCCTTCCATGGTGCTCCAAGGCTCATGGCAGTCCACTGCTTTTGTCCTCCAAAAATCAGTCCAAGCTCCAAGTTTTTGGGTGGTGATTCCAAGCTCACGTGTATGGTTCCCTATCACCTTCGCGTGACTCTGAATGTGTGCTAGCACTCGGTAATTTTTGCCACAAAAATTACCATCATCTTATTGTAACCTCTCGGCAAAACCAGTGAAGGAAGATGAAGAATGCCCATTGGGCATAAAGATGGAGAGATGAGAGGAGAGTGAGTGTTGTTGGTTGTTGGCATAAAGTGTATCTAATACACTTTAATGAATTTCAAATTCATTTACCAAAATTTGGCTTTCAAAAAGTCAAACCAATTAAAGCCCACAACCACTACATCAATCAATCAATCAATCAAATTGTCACATCACTCAAAGTGACATGTGATTTGACGCTTGATGTGACTAATGATTTGACGCTTGATGTGACTTGCGTGCCGCACTTGAATTTGAAAAGCGAGTGCACTCATAAACACTATCGGGCTCGGGTTCGCTAATTCCAAATTAACGAATTTTCCGTTGCGACATAATTAAACGATTATGCCTAGCGAAATCACTATTCACATCGCTAACGAATTAATTCTAAATTAACTCGTTCGCCCGAATTAAAATCTAATTTTAATTCCGCGTCGAAATCCAATTTTGTATAATATATCGAATATATTATTTTATCGATTAATTCCAAATTAATCGTTATCTCTCTTTAATTAATATTTTATCCCAGATAAAATATCTCTGTAATTAATCCTAGATTAAATCTCTCTCTACATTAATTAATCCCAGATTAATAAACTGCGAGTCATACGTCATCGGTGAATCTTCGAGAAGCGACCCATGAGATCCCCGGATATGTTGGCAGCAAATCCGGTAGTCAGAATATCCGAACACGTAAGTACCTAGTACTACGTTTTTACCGATTTACAAGACAAAGTTGGCTTCTAGCAAAGCGCCATGCCTACCCAATTCTCCAGAAATATCCTTACAGAAATATGTTATCTATATCAGGCGTAGTATACGTAGTATTGCGTATTTCGATCCAATATCAGATGTCACGTGCAAGGCCTGGGGCTGGAATTGTGTCTGCCCCGTACGAAGCACATATCGGATCTCTGGTTACTAGTCTCTATAATCGGATAAACATGACCTAGTCATTTTATCCCGATAGCTGCAGCATATAAGAGAACAAGTTTCGTATCCTACGTGACCATCGTCTCTACTATGACTGGAGTGATACTTCCGTCTTGACATCACACCCAACACACTACGATTCTCAATATACCTAGCAGAGGCATACACAGAACCTATTAAAGCCCTGGACGACCTAAAACCAAAGTATATTGATTGTCGCAAGTATTAGCGGTGCAAGTCTCAGGTTAAGACCAAATACACCTACCTGATTTCGGACTTCCATAGACACATAGTCATACTACCAATGGAATTCCGAGGGTTCTATCCAGAGCGAAGCTGTTTTCCGTATCATCGATAAAACACAACCTCCTATTACACTTCCATGAGTATCCTTTACCCAAATATATGAGAACTATGTTGTTATGCCCTCACAACGCGCACAAGTGTAATACTTAGGGTTAGGCGCGGTTCGGTTTGGTTCGATTTTTGCTAAAAACCGAACCAACCCATATTTTACGGTCCGGTTTTTTTACCTCTCAAACCAAACCATTAAATAACGGTTTGGTTCGGATTGAAAATTTTTTAAATCAGCGGTTTACTGATTGGTTCGGTTCGGTTCGGTTTACGAATTATTGTACTTAAAAAAAATCATCCACTTAAGTAAAGACAAAAAAAATAGTCTAGCGAACAAATAGTATGAAGTGCTACGGTGTAAGCTGTGACTCCATAGAACACGTGCACTCAATAGAGGATTGAAAAATGAGGCACAATTAATTCTTATATTTTTTAAAAATTACCTCGAATAATGATACTACCATCAATCTAATTAAGAGACAAATCCAACAGTTTACTTTCAAGAATAAATCATAAAACAAAAAATTTAAGAATAAAATTATTAACAAATAAATTTAAGAATAAAAGTATTAACAAAAAAATTAAGAATAAAAGTCTTAATATACTAATAAAAAGAAAACATAAAGTAAAATTAAAAGAAAAATACAAATATTTTTATAAAAATATATAACTTTTTTAATTATAACGGTTTGGTTCGGTTTAACAAGTGCGGTTCGGTTTAGCATCTGAACCGAATCGTAAACCGTTTGGGGTGGGCAAATCCGAACCGCAAACCGAACCATTAGAAAAAAAACCGTAAATTCAGTCTGGTTTGCGGTTTGGTTCGGTTCGGTCGGTTTTTTTGCCCACCCCTAGTAATACTAGTATATTCCGCATTATCGATGTCCAATATCGATAATACTACGACTATGGATATTTAATGATTAAATCTTTATGGATTGATACTATCTCATATCATCTCAATCCAGGAACTAATCATAATGACCTCCTATCATTTATACATCTTGGTGATCTAATCACAAATGATAAGAGAGCAATTTCCTTTGTCACATAGTTAATTTGTACAACAAAACCATGATCTGTACAAATAGTGACGCTATGGGTCATAACTGTCCAACAATCTCCCACTTGGCCTATAGCCAGTCACTAAAGTGTCCAACACCCGAACTATGTACGGTTCGCTCAAATTACTGAGAAAAGACTTTCATCAGCGGATTTACATGATTATCATCTGATGCGATTTATACGATCATCACATCGCCACGATGTATGATCTGAACGAATCAGATGAATATCAAAGTATATATCTGGATCTTTGATGAGACCATTAATTCTTTAGCCTGTGCTGTAGCCTAGCTCAGCTGCTAACAAAATTATATCTAATCTAATTAGATTTATTATCGACCCAAATGGCTTCTATTGCTCCCTCAGCTGCAGTAATAACCTGCTTGTGTTGTTTATTCGGTAACAGTATCTTGCTTGGAAGATTTCTAGCTCACTGTTCCGTTATTCAAACTGTATAGTACCATTTTTATGACTTATAGTCGTTATTATCGGTTAGGAAACTTGCAGCAGTGAACCCAGTCACTTCAAGTTCTCTATCTCCATAGTTCCTCTAAGATACTCAAGGATGTTCTTAACATCAATCCAATGACTATCACTTGGATTGGCCCGTTTGTGAATCCATATGCTCAAAGCGTATGAGACACCAGGTCGCGTATATTTATTAATGTACGATTTCTCAGAGAGTATTAACAACTTTAAATCTATCCCAATAGATCTTTATTCCTAGAATAAATGTTGTTTCTGCCAAGAATTCTACGGAGAATTTTCATGAAAGCCAAGTTTTCACCGATTGTATTATGGGAATATTATTTCCAAGAAATGACTTATCATTTTATATAGGACATTCACTGTCAGTGCGCTCCCACTAACCTCCTTATATACACAAGAATCATTTTCGTTTTGAATTAAATCATATACCATTATGATTACATCAAAACTATAATTCCAAGAACGTAATGCTTGCTTCAATCCATTCATGGATCGAATAACCTGCAAACATTGTTTGCTAGTTTTGGTATGACAAAACCGTCAGGATATTGAAAACATCCTCCAAAAGGATTCCGTAAAGGAAAGAGGTTTTGGCATTTAGCTGCCACATTTCATAAATAAAACATGCAGAATTAGCAAGCATTATCCAAATGGGTTTACCGTGGCAACAGGTAAAAGGTTTCGTCGTAATCGACAAAATGTTGATAACGATACCTTTTCGTTAAAAGCCTAGCTTTGCACGTTGGTATGTTGCCATCCATATATGTCTTCCTTGAAGACTTATATAGTACCAATATGCACAATACCTTGCAGAACATCAACTAGTATCCAAACTTGGTTGATATACATGGAATCCATTTCGGATATCATGGCACTTTGCCATGCTAGGGAGTCGATACCTTGTATCACTTCCTCATACGTAGTCAGTTCGTATTCCTCAATAAGATTGATATCTTTATGAGGTGAGATCAGAAACCCATACCCCAAGTTGTTTTCTGACTCTCTCTGACTTACATGGTTCTTGTGTATTCGAAGATTATGGTATATTTTCATCCTTGATGAACTATTTGTGTTCCATTAGGATTCGGTGCCTGGAATAGTATTATTCTGATTTTCATCGAGTTTTACTATCCTCCCACTTACCACTGCATATAGGTATTCCTCTTAGGAAAATCGCATGGTGAGCAACAATTGCATGGTTCTCTTGTGAGTTGTACAAGTACTATATTTTGGTTTCCCTAGGATAACCCACAACTTGGCACTTATCCGATTTGGGTTTTAGTTTGGTATCATCCAAACATATGCCTAGCATTCCCAAATCTTCAGGAATAAGAAAACCTTGTTTCTTTCCTGTTCATATCTAATATGAAGTCTGTCTAACAGATTTTTTTATGGAACCTTATTCAAAATAATTTTGCACTGTTAATGCGTATCCGTTAAAGGAAATGGTAGCTCAGAGCGACCCATGATTAACCTTATCATGTCCAACAAAATTCGGTTTCTCCGTTCAGACACACCGTCAAATTAACGTGTTCCGGGAGGAGTCCACATTGAAAGAATACTATACTCTTTCAAGTATATGAGAAACTTATTGCTTAAGTATTTTCATCACGGTCTAATCTGTGATGTTTTAATACTTTTGCCGATCTGTTTGTCTATTTCATGTCGAAACTCTAAAATTTTCCGATTTGTGTTTCAAAGGAAAACTATAACCATAACATGATGCCAAATCCGTGTAGGTCACGAAACATTCATATCCACTTCTAGCCTAGCTAGACATGGGCCCACTTGTTTCACTATGAACTAGGGCTAACAGATCGGTGGCATTTGCACTTTTACCAAGTAAAGGTGTTTTAGGCACTTTGCCCAATAAACTAGATTCGTAGACATTATTTGAATAGAATCAAATTTTTCCTAGTACCCACTCTTCAAAAGTGTGGATATACGAGTCTTGTTTAATTGTATCCCAGACAACAATGCCACAATTAAGTTTCAACTGATAAAATCAGTTTGAACGATTTGTTTGTCATGTTATATGTTTGAGATTTATTTATATTCAAAATATAAATATTGTTATTCACATCTAATGTGTTTATCTCAATATCATCTTTATATAATAAAACACTTTAGTGTTCTAGAATATAAAGGTATACCCGCAACGGGTTAAACCCTGATATAGAGATAATATATCTAGTCAAACTAGTTACATTATAACAATTTCCTAATTTAAGTACATACCCGAAGGGTAGTTCCTAAACTTAGATATCTACGGTTGAAACAGCAACTTTCGTCCCGTTTCCGATTCGCAGATAAATCTCATCTAAAGTCAGTCTCCTGCTCATAGCAGATTCTGCACACCAGTACATATTTATGTACCACTTCCAGTATCTAAAATCCAATTTTAATACTAACAGTGAACATATTTATGACAAACATATTTGAAGTCGGAGCCTTGCTCGTTCTTCAATTCCTTCATTTATGCTTTGTCCAAACGGAAGTCACGCTTCCGCGATCCTGTTTGCCACAATTTAGGCAGACATCTTGGGATATGTCATTTATCTTCCTAGAAGATTATAATGATTTTGCCTTTGCCCTTTTCCACACTCCAGAAGCCTTTGGCCAAGCCTTGGCCTTTTGGGATGTTTAAGTAAAGTGCGCCTTGCGTTTCTTGCCATATTGCAAACTTTGGCTTTGACTCCTTGAGTATAGCCATTAACTCTCCAAGAGTTTACTATTGCAATTTAGTACTTCAAAGATCTAAAATAGATCTATGAAGATCCTTCAATTTCATTATTGTGCTTTAAGGATCTAATCCTTAGTTCTGATTAAAAATTAAGGAGTCTATTTGGCAAGGATAATGGATTAAGCAATAAAGTTATCATCACATGAATATTCCAAATATCATGCTCTACTATTTGCTTAACTCCGGGCATAGGCCTAAGTTGTTATTTTATCAAATAAAGTATCTTATTAGTTTCCAGGACCATCCTGAAATTTTATACCCAATTTGAAAATTAAAGTCGTTTAAAACATTTTTCACCCAGGATTATGTTTTAAACACTAATCTTTTCTATTTATCTTGATTCTAATAGTCCAACTATTTAATCAACGATTTAGGTACTATTTATTATAATGATTACTATAGTCCAACTATATAATCAACTATAATTTAATAGATTAAATTCAATTATATTTATTACTATAATCCAATTATAAAATCAACTATTAATTGAAATTAGTTAATTCAAATATATTGATTACTATAATCCAATTATATAATCAACTATAAATGAAATAGTTTTGAATACAGTCCAACTGTTTAATTAAAACAACTATTAAATATTAGTCTAACTAATATATTAATTTATATTGACGAAAAATGATATTGAGCGCATATGGCAAGTTACTAAACGAATATTTCAAATTTAATACTTGCCTCCCACTATTTTTCGGCGAGCCTCTAACCCTCTATGGAATACTCGGGAAACCTTGTTTCCTAGTGGGCTAAGATCCCATTAAATAACACACAATCTTGACTTTGGCCAACAAATTGTATGATAATTAACTAGGTAGATCTCTAAGATCAATTGGATCTCATCCAATTCCTAGATCCAGTAGGTGGACATCCAAGTCTGAAACATATATCCTATATGCCAATATATCCAATATATTACCTAACCTTTTTCCTCTGAATCAACTAAGCCTTGGCTTTGGCACAACAAACTTAGTGATCCCATTTAAGCGGAACCCATTGACCATGGAAAGCTTCGTAATCAATGTCGATGGACAAGAAGTGGTCTTGACTTTGGCCAACAAACCACAACTTGGACAAGACACTGATATGGAACAAAGCTCTCGTGATTCAAACACATCCTCGACGGACAAAGGCCTTGACTTTGGCCAACAAACCAATGCCAGTCTTGGATCTTGAGTAAGAATCACTCAATGGAAGGAAAAACGCTTAATATTTTGTGAGGGTTTTTCTCATGCAATTTGGCAACCAATTTATTATCTTTGTTAAGGTCTCATCATCATACACCCTTAAACATGCATTCTAAACACATAATAAGGCGTAAATAAATAAAATAATAATGATATACGGATGGATACTTAACACATTGTTCCTAGAACAAATCTCTCAATTTCCTCTCTCCCGTTACATAAAACTTCTAAAGAAACCTCATTTACATTGAGGGGAATAGGTTGTTGGACAATTATGACCCATAGCGTCACTATTTGTACAGATCATGGTGTTGTTGACAAATTAACTATGTGACAAAGGAGATTGCACTCTAATCATTTGTGATTAGATCACCTAGATATAAAAATAATGAGAGGTCCCTATGATTTGTTCCTGGACGGAGAATGATATGAGACAGTATTTGTCCACGAAGGATAAATCATTAAATATCCCTAGTCATATCATTATCGAGATTGGACATCGATGAATGCGTAAAAGACTAGTATTACACTTGTGCGCGTTGTGAGGGCACAACTGCATAGTTCTCATATATTTGGGTATAGGATACTCATGCAAGTGTAATAGGAGGTTGTGTTTTACCGATGGTACGGGAAACAGCTTCGCTCTGGATAGACCCCCTCGGAATTCCATTGGTAGTATGACTATGTGTCTATGGAAGTCTGAAATCAGGGTAGGTGTATTTGGTCTTAACCTGAGACTTGCACCGCTAATACTTGCGACAATCAATATACTTTGGTTGAGGTCGTCTATGGCTTTAATAGGTTTTGTGTACGCCAATGCTGGGTATATTGAGAATCGTAGTGTGTTGGGTGTGATGTCAAGACGGAAGTGTCACTCCAGTCATATGGAGATGATGGTCACGTAGGATACGGGAATGGTTCTCTTAAATATTGCAGCTATCGGGATATTATGACTAGGTCATGTTTATCCGATTATAGAGACCAGTCACCAAACATCCGACATGTACTTCGTACGGGGCAGACACAATTCCACCCCCAGCCCTAGCACGTGATCATCCGATACTGGAAAGAAATACGCAATACTACGGTATACTACGTCTGATATAGATCATTTATTCCTGTAAGGATGTTTCCGGAGAATTGGGTAGGCATGGCGTTTTGCTAGAGGCCAACCTTGTCTTGTAAATCGGTATAAACATAGTACGAGGTACTTACGTGTTCGGATTGTCTGACGACCGATTTTACTGCCAATATATCTTGGGATCTCATGGGTCGCTTCCCAAAGATTCACCGATGACGTATAACTCGCACTCTAAATTAATCTGGGATTAATTAGAAGAGAGAGAAAATTATTCTAGGATTAATTGCAGAGATATTTTATCTGGGATAAATATCAATTAAAGAGAGATAACGATTAATTTGGAATTAGTCGATAAATTAGTATATTTGATTTATTAAAGGAAATTTATTTCAATGCGGAATTAAAATTAGATTTTAATTCGGGCGAACGAATTAATTTGAATTAATTCGTTAGCGACGTGAATAGTGATTTCGCTAGGCGTAATCATTTAATTACGTCGCAACGAAAAATTTGTTAATTTGAAATTAGTGAACCCGAGCCCGAGATTATTTGCGAGCGCATTCGCATTTCGAATTCGAGTGCGGCACGTCAAATCAAGCGTCAAATCGCTAGTCGCATCAAGCGTCAAATCACAAGTCACTTTGAGTTATCTGACTTGACAACTTGATGGATTGAGTGATGTGAGTGGTTGGGGCTTTAATGGTTTGACTTTTAAAAGCCAAATTCAAGTGAAATTCATTTGAAATTCAAATATGTGTATATAATAAACAAATTTGACAAACCAAACAAAACTCTCTCTTCTCTCTTCACGCCCAAGGGGCACCAAAACAGCTCACTGGTTTTGTTTCAAAATCGAGCAGTGAGTGAAGCTTGGAGTGTGATTTTGTGGCAAAATCACAAGTGCTTGCACACTTACGAGACTCAGGAAGGTGATAGGGAAGTCCACCCATGAGCCGGGAACCATTCGATGAAGCTTGGAGCTTGATGAAGGACCAAATGAAGGCCAAACCAGTGAGCTGCCCACAGCCCACTGCCGAATGCACAAGGAGCAGATTTTTGAGTTTTGTTGCTTGTCGCGTCGCTCAACCGATCGATGTAAGTATTCCGCAACTTCTTCGATGTGTATTCGCACTTGATTCATGCTTATAATTGATCTTGGGACCTTAATAGAAACCAACATAGGTGAGAAGAGAAATACATAGAGTAAGGAGGTAATAGACTGGACACGCAGGTCCAATTAATAAATTCTAAATTTATTATGACAATTTCCAAAATTTCCCCACCCATCTAATATACATCTGATATACATTATTCATGCATCGCAACCATGTATTCACGCAAGCATGTTATCAATCAATCTAATCCAATTTAATATGTATTAGTACTAATTCACTATTTAATTCCAAATTAAATATTACACTTTATTAACAAACCTTTACGACTTAAATTCCAAATTTAATCGTTATGGGTCTCAAAGCCCGATTAACATCCAATGTTAATTTAATTAAAGTCCAATGGCTTTTAATTAATTTCTTAAGGCATGGACTTTTGGTCAACTTGGGTCAAACCCAAAGACTAAAGCCCATTTAAAGAATCACCCTTATATGCCTAGAAACCAATTTTGGCCCATTCAAATGTGTGTATATAATACACAAATTTGACAAACCAAACACAACTCTCCTTCTCTCTTTCTCTCCTCTCTTCACGCCCAAGGGGCACCAAAATAGCTCACTGGTTTTGTTTCAAAACCGAGCATGAGGGAAGCTGGAGTGTGATTTTGTGGCAAAATCACAAGTGCTAGCACACTTACGAGACTCGGGAAGGTGATAGGAAGTCCACCCATGTGCCGGGAACCATTCGACGAAGTTTGGAGCTTGACGAAGGACCAAATGAAGGCAATACTAGGGAGCTGCGCACAGCCCACTGCCGAACGCACAAGGAGCAGATTTTTTAGTTTTGTTGCTTGCCGCATCGCTCAACCGATCGATGTAAGTATTCCGTAACTTCTTCGATGTGTATTCGCACTTGATTCAGGCTTATAATTGATCTTGGGACCTTAATAGAAACCAACAATGGCATCTAGAGCAATGTTTGAGCATGAAAAAGTTTAGGGCTTAAAATTTGGGTAAAATCATTTTGAGCATGATTTTTGTGAAATTTGATTAATGAATATGCTTAAATGTGTTGAATTGAAGTTTTATTGGATCAATTTTAAGAAAATTGATTTGGAATAATTTTCCCCCCCAAATACTTAGCTTGGTCGAATATAGTAGTGCCCTAATAGTCTTGGTGATTTTTGATTTTGATCATTAGATGAGTTAGAATCAATTAGGATGTTGATTTAATGTCGATTGTGGGATTATTGGATTGAAACCAAATCGGATATAAAATCCCCTTCTTGGCCGAGACTTTGGAAGCATGTAATTGGGTTTGATTTTGATCAAAATGTGTTGGACATGTGATGATGAAAATAAGCATGATTAATGTGTAATATTGATGTTTAGAAATGTTAATTTGGGTAATTAATCATGTTATACACTTGGGCCTAAAATTGGATTTGGGCTTAAGTGTTGTAATTGGGCTTATTGGGCTTTGTTGTACAAGTTGGGTTAGGCAAATTTGTTGAATCCAATTAGGCCCAAAACCGCATCCATAAAGCCAAACAAATGCAACTTAATGGACCTTTAAAGTTTAATTGGGCCTAATGGGCCAAGATTGATTTCTAAGCTTATAGGGTAACTCCCGGATTGGATTTGGTTATTCGTTTGACCCGAGTTGACCAAAAGTCCACGCCTTAAGAAATTAATTAAAAGCCCATTGGACTTTAATTATTGACGTTGGACGTTAATCGGGCTTTGAGACCCGTAACGATTAAATTTGGAATTTAAGTTGTAAAGTTTATTAATAAAATGTAGTATTTAATTTGGAATTAAATATGCGAATTAGAAATGAATGCATATTAAATGGATTTAATTATGTAGTTTAATTTAATTCAAGAATTCGTACTTTGAGTACTTATTCGCAAAACTAATTTGACTCAAGCAAAATCAAATCATTGTTTGAACATTGGATGATCACTAATTATCAGATTAATTAATTTGATTAGATTGATTGATAACATGCTTGTGTGAATACATGGTTGCGATGCATGAATAATGTATATCGGATGGGTATTAGATGGGTGGGACAATTTTAGAAATTATTGTAATAAATTTGATTTATTAATTGGACCTGCGTGTCCAGCCTTATTACCTCTCATTTCTTTGTATTCTCTTCTCACATATTCCCCTCAATGTAAATGAGGTTTCTTTAGAAGTGTAGTGTAACGGGTAGAAGTAATACATGTGCTAGCGGGAGAGAGAAAGGGAGAGATTTGATCTAGGATCAATGTGTAAAATATCCATCCGCATATCATTATTATTTTATTATACGCGCTTTATTATGTGTTTAGAATGCATGTTTAATGGTGTATGATGATGAGACCTTAACAAAGATAATAAATTGGTTGCCAATTTGCACGCGAAAAACCCTCGCAAAATATTAAGCGTTTTTCCTTCCATTGAGTGATTCTCACTCCAGATCCGAGACGGCATTGGTTTGTTGGCCAAAGTCAAGGCCTTTGTCTGTCGAGGAAGTGTTTGAATCACGAAGGCTTTGTTCCATATTGGTGTCTTGTCCAAGTTGTGGTTTGTTGGCCAAAGTCAAGACCACTTCTTGTCCATCAACATTGATTATGAAGCTTTCCATGGTCAATGGGTCGCGCTTGACTGGGATCACTAAGTTTGTTGTGCCAAAGCCAAGGCTTAGTCGATTCAGAGGAAAAAGGTTAGGTAATACATTGGATGTATTGGCATATATAAGATATATGTTTCGGACTTGGATGTCCCCCTACCGGATCTAGGAATTGGATTGGATCCAATCGATCTTAGAGATCACCTAGTTAATTATCATACAATTTGTTGGCCAAAGTCAAGATTGTGTGATATTTAACGGGATCCTAGCCCACTTAGAAACGCGGTTTCCCGTGTACTCGACAGAGGGTTAGAGGCTCACCGAAAAATAGTGGGAGGCAAGAATTGATTTGCAATATTCGTTCAATTACTCGTCATACGCGCTCAAACAAATATCAATTCGTCAAATAAATTAAATGTTAGTTGGACTAATATTTAAATGTTGTTTTGATAAATAGTTGGACTATATTCAAACAATTCATTTATAGTTGATTTTATAATTGGATTATAGTAATCAATATAATTGATTTTAATCTATTAAATTATAGTTGATTAAATAGTTGGACTATTGTAATCATTATAATAAATAGTACCAAAATCATTGATTAAATAGTTGGACTATTAAAATCAAGATAAAATTGAAAGATTGACATTTATACATAATCCTAGGGAAAATGTATTTAAATGGTTTAATTTTCAAATTGGGAATAAATTTCAGGATGGTCCTGGAAAATAATAAGTTACTTTATTTGATAAAAACATATTATGCCTAAGCCCGGAGTTAAGTAAATAGTAGAGCATAATCTTTGGAAGATTTATGTAATGATAACTTTAGTGCGTAATCCATTATACTTACCGCAGTAGACTCCTTAATTTCTGAATCAGAACTAAGGATTAGATCATTAAAGTATGATACTGAAATTGAAGGATCTTCATAAATCTATACTTAGATTTTAAAAGTACTAAATTGCAATACTTAACTCTTGGGGAGTTAATGACTATTCTCAATGAGACAAAGTCAAAGTTTGCAATAAGGCAAGTAGCGCAAGGCGCACCTTAATTCGATATTCTAGAAACCCGAGGCTTGGCAAAGGCTTCTGGAATATGAAAAAGGGCAAAGGCAAAATCATTATAATCTTCTGGGAAGATAAAAGACATATCCTAAAATGTCTGCCAAATTGTGGCAAACGGGATCGCGGAAGCGTGACTGCCGTTTGGACAAAGCGACATGAAGGAATTGAAGAACGAGCTAGGCTCTGACTTCAAATATGTTTGTCAGATTATGTTCACTACTAGTATTAAAATTGGATTTTAGATACTTAGTATGATACATAAATATATATATATATATATATATTGATGTTCAGAATCTGTTTTGAACAGGATACTGACTTCAATCGAGATTAATATGCGATTTGGAAATGGGACGAAAGTCGCTGTTTTAACCGTAGATACCTAAGTTTAGGAACTACCCTTCGGGTGTGTACCTAAATTAGGAAACTGTTATAATGTAACTAGTTTGACTAAGAACATTATCTCTATATCAGTGTTTAATCCATTGCGAATTGACCTTTATATTCTAGAACACTAAAGTGTTTCATTATATAAAGATGATATTGAGATAAACACATTAGATGTGAATAATAGAATTTATATTTTGAATATAAATAAATCTCAAATATATAACATGACAAACAAACAGCTCAAACTGATTTGATCAGGAAGAAACTAATTTGTGGCATTGTTGTCTGGGACACAATTAAACAAGACTCGTATATCCGTACTTTTGAAGAGTGGGTACGCAGACTAATTTGATTCCATTCAAATAAAGTCTACGAATCTAGTTTATTGGGCAAAGTGCCTAAAACACTATTTACTTGGTAAAAGTGTAAATGCCACCGATCTGTTAGCCCTATTTCATAGTGAAGCAAGTGGGCCAATGTCTAGCTAGGCTAGATGTGGATATGAATATTTCATGACCTATACGGATGTGGCATCGCGTAATGGTTGTGTGTTTCTTTTGAAGAACACAAATCAGAAACTTTTAAGTTTCGACACGAAATAGACATACAAATCGGCTATAGTATTATACCGTCACGGTAATACCGTAATGGAAAATACTTAAGCAATAAGTTTCTTATGTACTTGAAAGATTAAAGTATTCTTTCAAATGAGGACTCCTCCCGGAACACGTCAGTTTGACGGTGTGTCCGAACTGAGTAACCGAATTTTGTTAGACATGATAAGGTTAATCATAAGTCGCTATGAGCTACCATTTCCTTCAATGGATAAGCATAAACAGTGCAGAACTTATTTAGAATAAGGTTCCATTAAAATATGTTTGACATATATCATATTAGATATGAACGGGAAAGAAACCGGGTTTCACATTCCTGAATATTTGGGTATGCTAGGCATATGTTTGGATGATACCAAACTAAAACCCAAATTGGATAAGTGCCTATTGTAGGTTATCCTAGGGATACCATAAGTATAGTACTTCTACATCTCACCAGAGAACAATTAGATTGTTGCTCACCATGCGATTTTCCTAAAAGGAATACCGATATGCAATAGTAAGTGGGAGGATAGTAAAACTCGATGAAAATCGAGTAATACTATTCCAGGCATCGATTCCTAATGGAACATGAATAGTTCATCAAGGATGAAACTATTACCATTAATCTTCGAATACACAAGAACCGCGTGAGTCAGAGAGAGTCAGAAAACAACCTGAGGTATCGGTTTCTGATCTCACCTCATAAAGATGTTAATCTTATTGAGGTATACCAACTGACTACGTATGAGGAAGTGATACAAGGTATCAACTCCCTATTATGGAAAAGTGCCATATGATCCAAAATGGGTTCCATGTATCTCAACAAGTTTGGACACTAGTTGATGTACCGCAAGGCATTGTGTCTATTGGTACTATATATCTTCAAGGAAGACATACATGGATGGCAACATACCAACGTACTAAGCTAGGCTTGTAGCGGAACGGTATCGTTATCAACATTGTGTTGATTACGATTCAACCTTTTAACTGTTACCACGGTAAATCCATTTGGAGAATGCTTGCTAAAGCTGCATGTTTCATTTATGAAATATGACAGCTGAACTGGAAAATTGCTTTCCTGAAAAGGAAACCTTTTGGAGGATATTTACAAAATCCTGTCGGTTTTGTCATACAATAACTAGCAAACAAGGTTTGCGGGTTATTCGATCCATGTTTGGATTATAGCAAGCATAGGTTCTAGGAATTATCGTTTTGATGTAATCATAATGGTGTATGATTTAATTCAAAACATAATGATTCTTGTGTATATAAGAGAGTTATTGGGGGCACACTGACAGTAGTTGTCCTATGAAATAATGATAATACGTCATTTCTTGGAAATGATATTCCCATAAAATAACTATCGGTGAAAGCTTGGCTTTCGAAAACTCTCTGTGGAATCGTACATTGAAAAATGTACGCGACCTGGTGTCTCATACGCTTTGAGCATATGGATTCACAAACAGGCCAATCCGAGTGATAGTCACTGGATTGATGTTAAGAACGTCCGTTAGTATCTTAGAGAACTAATGATGCTGTCTTAATCTGTGGAGATGGAGAACTTGAAGTGATTGGGATCACTATAGCAAGTTTCCTAAACCGATAAAAAGACTATAAGTCGCAAGCGGTACTATAAAGTTTCAATAACGGTACAATGAGTTAGAAATCTTCCAAGCAAGATACTATTACCGACTAAACAACAAATGCGGGTTATTGCTGCAGCTGAGGCAGCAATAGAAGCCTTCTGGATCGATAATGAATCTAATTAGATTAGATATAGTTCTGTTAGCAACTGAGCTAGGCGTCAGCACAGGCTAAAGAATTAACAGTCCCATCAACGATCCAGATATATAATTCGATATTCATCTGATTCGTTCGGATCATACATCGTGGCGATGTGATGATCGAATAAATCGCATTAGACGATAATCATGCAAATCCGCTGACGAAAGACTTTCTCAGCAAATTGAGTCAACCGTACATAGTTCGGGTGTAAGACACTCGAGTGACTGGCTATAGGCCAAGTGGGAGATTGTTGGACAATTATGACCTATAGCGTCACTATATGTACATATCATGGTATTGTTGTACAAATTAACTATGTGACAAATGAGATTGCACTCTTATCATTTGTGATTAGATCACCTAGATATATAAATGATGAGAGGTCCCTATGATTTGTTCCTGGACGAAGAATGATATGAGACAGTATCAGTCCACAAAGGATAAATCATTAAATATCCCTAGTCAGAGCATTATCGAGATTGGACATCGGTGAATGCGTAAAAGACTAGTATTACACTTGTGCGCGTTGTGAGGGCACAATGGCATAGTTCTCATATATTTGAGTATAGGATACTCATGCAAGTGTAATAGGAGGTTGTGTTTTACCGATGGTATGGGAAACAGCTTCGCTCTGGATAGACCCCCTCGGAATTCCATTGGTAGTATGACTATGTGTCTATGGAAGTCCGAAATCAGGGTAGGTTTATTTGGTCTTAACCTGAGACTTGCACCGCTAATACTTGCGACAATCAATATACTTTGGTTGAGGTCGTCCATGGCTTTAACAGGTTTTGTGTACGCCAATGCTGGGTATTGAGAATCGTAGTGTGTTGGGTGTGATGTCAAGACGGAAGTGTCACTCCAGTCATATGGAGATGATGGTCACATAGGATACGAGACTGGTTCTCTTACATGCTGTAGCTATCGGGATATTATGACTAGGTCATGTTTATCCGATTATAGAGACTAGTCACCAGACATCCGACATCTGCTTCGTACGGGGCAGACACAATTCCAGCCCCAGGCCTAGCACGTGATCATCCGATACTGGACAGAAATACGCAATACTACGGTATATTACGTCTGATATAGATCTTTTATTCCTGTAAGGATGTTTCCGGAGAATTGGGTAGGCATGGCGCTTTGCTATAGGCCAACCTTGTCTTGTAAATTGGTATAAACGTAGTACGAGGTACTTACGTGTTCGGATTGTCCGACGACCGATTTTACTGCCAACATATTCGGGGATCTCATGGGTTGCTTCCAAAGATTCACCGATGACGTATAACTCACACTCTAAATTAATATAGGATTAATTAGAAGAGAGAGAAAATTAATCTAGGATTAATTACGGAGATATTTTATCTGGGATAAAATATCAATTAAAGAGAGATAACGATTCATTTGGAATTAATCGATAAATTAATATATTTGATATATTAAAGGAAATTGGATTTCGACGTGGAATTAAAATTAGATTTTAATTCGGGCGAACGAATTAATTTAGAATTAATTCGTTAGCGATGTGAATAGTGATTTCGCTAGGCGTAATCATTTAATTACGTCGCAACGGAAAATTCATTAATTTGGAATTAGCGAACCCGAGCCCGAGATTATTTGCGAGCGCATTCGCATTTCGAATTTGAGTGCGGCACGTCAAATCAAGCGTCAAATCGCTAGTCGTATCAAGCGTCAAATCACAAGTCACTTTGAGTGATCTGACTTGACAACTTGATGGATTGAGTGATATGAGTGGTTGGGGCTTTAATGGTTTGACTTTTAAAAGCCAAATTCAAGTGAAATTCATTTGAAATTCAAATGTGTGTATATAATACGCAAATTTGACAAACCAAACACAACTCTCTCTTCTCTCTTTCTCTCCTCTCTTCACGCCCAAGGGGCACCAAAACAGCTCGCTGGTTTTGTTTCAAAACCGAGCAGTGAGGGAAGCTTAGAGTGTGATTTTGTGGCAAAATCACAAGTGCTTGCACACTTATGAGACTCGGGAAGGTGATAGGGAAGTCCACCCATGAGCCGGGAACCATTCGACGAAGCTTGGAGCTTGACGAAGGACCAAATGAAGGCCAAACCAGTGAGCTGCGCACAGCCCACTGCCGAATGCACAAGGAGCAGATTTTCTAGTTTTATTGCTTGTCGCGTCGCTCAACCGATCGATGTAAGTATTCCGCAACTTCTTCGATGTGTATTCACACTTGATTCATGCTTATAACTGATCTTGGGACCTTAATAGAAACCAACATAGGTGAGAAGAGAAATACATAGAGTAAGGAGGTAATAGGCTGGACACGCAGGTCCAATTAATAAATTCTAAATTTATTATGACAATTTCCAAAATTGACCCGCCCATCTAATATACATCTGATAAACATTATTCATGCATCGCAACCATGTATTCACACAAGCATGTTATCAATCAATCTAATCCAATTAATTAATCTGATATTAGTGACCATCCAATTATGTCCAAACAACGATTTGATTTTGCGCAAGTCAAACTCATTTTGTGAATAAGTACTCAAAGTACGAATTCTTGAATTAAATTAAACTACAACATTAAATCCAATTTAATATGTATTTAATACTAATTCACTATTTAATTCCAAATTAAATATTACACTTTATTAACAAACCTTTACGACTTAAATTCCAAATTTATTCGTTATGGGTCTCAAAGCCCGATTAACATCCAATGTTAATTTAATTAAAGTCCAATGGGCTTTTAATTAATTTCTTAAGGCATGGACTTTTGGTCAACTTCGGTCAAACCCAAAGACTAAAGCCCATTTAAAGGAATCACCTTTATATGCCTAGAAACCAATTTAGGCCCATTAGGCCCAATTAAACTATTAAGGTCCATTAGTCATAATTGGACTTTATGGATGTGGTTTTGGGCCCAATTAGATCCAACCAATTTAGCCTAAACCCATCTTGGTACAACCAAACCCAATAAGCCCAATAACAACTTTACAAGCCCAAATCCAATTTAAGCCCAATAAATTAAACTACAAAATTCCAAATTTCATATTTAATTAACCAAAGTGTATTGCAATAATTAATTACCCAAATCAATATTTCCGAAAGACAAATTTGTACAATTAATTATGCTCATTAACATTAAAACATGTCCAACACATTTTAATCAAAAATCAAACCCATTTCATGCTCATATATATCTCGGCAATTTGGGTATATTTTGTCCAATTTCAAATCCAATCCAATTCAACATTAAATCAACATTCCCAATTGATTTCAAGTCATCCAATGAATTAAAAATCAAAAATTCCAAGACATTAAGGTTCTACAACCTCTCGGCCAAGCCAAGAATTTTGGGGAAAATTGTTCCAAACAATATTTCATGAAATTGATCCAATCAAACTTCAATTAAACTACATTTAAGCATACTCAATCATCCAATTTCATCAAATCATGCTCAAATACATTTTACCTAATTTTAACCCTAAATCAAGATTCATGTTTTTACTAGCTCTGATACCATTGTTGGGTTTCTCTAAGGTCCCGATGATCGAATAAAGCGATGAAACATAATGCTAATACAACAAAGGAAGTTGCGGAATACTCACAATGATCGGTTGAGCGATGCGACGAAGAACAAAAATTTTTCTCCCTTCCATGGTGCTCCAAGGCTCACAGCAGTCCACTTCTTTTGTCCTCCAAAAATCAGTCCAAGCTCCAAGCTTTTGGGTGGTGATTCCAACCTCACGTGTGCGGTTCCCTATCACCTTCGCGTGACTCCGAATGTGTGCTAGCACTCGGTAATTTTAGCCACAAAAATTACCATCTTCTTCTTGTAACCTCTTGGCAAAACCAGTGAAGGAAGATGAAGAATGCCCCTTGGGCGTGAAGATGGAGAGAGGAGAGTGAGTGTTGTTGGTTGTTGGCATAAAGTGTATCTAATACACTTTAATGAATTTCAAATTCATTTACCAAAATTTGGCTTTCCAAAAGTCAAACCAATTAAAGCCCACAATCATTACATCAATCAATCAATCAATCAATCAAATTATCACATCACTCAAAGTGACATGTGATTTGACGCTTGATGTGACTAATGATTTGATGCTTGATGTGACTTGCGTGCCGTACTTGCATTCGAAATGAGAGTGCGCTCACAAACACTATCGGGCTCGGGTTCGCTAATTCCAAATTAATGAATTTTCCATTACGCTGTAATTAAACAATTATGCCTAGCGAAATCACTATTCACATCGCTAACGAATTAATTCTAAATTAACTCGTTCGCCCGAATTAAAATCTAATTTTAATTCCGCGTCGAAATCCAATTTCGTATAATATATCGAATATATTATTTTATCGATTAATTTCAAATTAATCATTATCTCTCTTTAAATAATATTTTATCCCAGAAAAAATATTTCTGTAATTAATCCCAGATTAATTTTCTCTCTCTACATTAATTAATCCCAGATTAATAAAGTGTGAGTCATACGTCATCGGTGAATCTTCGAGAAGCGACCCATGAGATCCCCGGATATGTTGGCAGTAAATCTGGTCTCCGGACTATCCGAACACGTAAGTACCTAGTACTACGTTTGTACCGATTTACAAGACAAGGTTGGCTTCTAGCAAAGCGTCATGCCTACCCAATTCTCCAGAAATATCCTTACATAAATATGTGATCTATATCAGGCGTAGTATACGTAGTATTGCGTATTTCGATCCAATATCAGATGTCACGTGCAAGGCCTGGGGCTGGAATTGTTTCTGCCCTGTACGAAGCACATATCGGATCTCTGGTAACTAGTCTCTATAATCGGATAAACATGACCTAGTCATTTTATCCCGATAGCTGCAGCATATAAGAGAACAAGTTTCGTATCCTACGTGACCATCGTCTCCATTATGACTGGAGTGATACTTCCGTCTTGACATCACACCCAACACACTACGATTCTCAATATACCGAGCAGAGGCATACACAGAACCTGTTAAAGCCCTGGATGACCTAAAACCAAAGCATATTGATTGTCGCAAGTATTAGCGGTGCAAGCCTCAGGTTAAGACCAAATACACCTACCCTGATTCGGACTTCCATAGACACATAGTCATACTACCAATGGAATTCTGAGGGGTCTATCCAGAGCGAAGCTGTTTTCTATACCAACGGTAAAACACAACCTCCTACTACACTTGCATGAGTATCCTATACCCAAATATATGAGAACTATGTCGTTATTCCCTTACAACGCGCACAAGTGTAATACTAGTCTATTCCGCATTATCGATGTCCAATCTCGATAATACTACGACTAGGGATATTTAATGATTAAACCTTTATGGATTGATATTGTCTCATATCATCTCAATCCAGGAACTAATCATAAGGACCTCCAATCATTTATACATCTTGGTGATCTAATCACAAATGATAAGAGATTCCTTTGTCACATAGTTAATTTGTACAACAACACCATGATCTGTACAAATAGTGACATTATGAGTCATAACTGTCCAACACAAAGCTCGCTTGGAACGGATGATACTACTAGTGACTGTTGTGGGCAAAAATGAGTTGATTAATATTTTGTTAGCTATGTATATGGAGAATGGTAAATATAATCGGAGAATTAACTTATTCGGTAATTTAGAAAGAAAGAAAACAACTAGTGACTTGGAGTAGAAGTTTCACATGATTAGTCACTAACTTCTTTATTCTCTTTTCTCTTGTCTTTTTACTTTTGTGTGCATTAGTTTCACTAATTTTTTTACTTTTGTAAGATATTTGTGGGTATCATTGTTGTAAACCCTCACGAGACTACAACTCGTCCACTAGGGACACCTAGGGGTTTAAAGGCTTGTTGCATAAGCTAAATGCAACCGTAATCCCTACGAAAGTGGCTTAGTTAAATTTTATTTTAAAGATGTTTATGTTATTTTATTCTATGTTTTTCTCGAGGACTAGCAAAATGTTAGGTTTTGGGTGTGATGAGTGGTAAATGTATCACTATTTCCCACTCATTTAACCTAATATTTTGTATAGTTTCTTGAGTTTTGTGAATATTTTGATGTGTTTTGTGTTATTTTGTAGATAAATAAAGTTTCAGAACATCATGGAGGTGATTTTGGGCCAAAACAGTGAAAAAGGACAAAAAGGGCAAAATGGTCATTTCATGCGTCGCGACGCCTAACATGCGCCATGATTTGCTAACGTGCATCGGGGGACACATGTCATAATCTGAAAAGTTTGACTAGCTAATGTACGCCGTGTCACGTGTCAACATCACAGCCAATCCGCTAACGTGCGCTGTGCCACGTGTCATCATTTTATGGTGCCGACAATCGCCATCGCCACGTGTCGACACATGTCATCCCGCGTGTCAGCCACGTCATCATCCAAATTAGTAGAAGACCGAGTCAACCTGCCATGTGTCAACCACATCATCATCAGCCAATAATGAAGTGCCACGTGTCACAATCCTACGGTGCCGACAATCACTTTCGCCATGTATTGCCACGTCATCACCACATCAGCGCCACGTCAGCACAATTATTGAGTCATTTATCCGAAATGCCACATGGCAGATAAGAATCTGGAGCCGACGAATCATAGAGCGACACGTCAGCGCATCGCGACGCAAGAAGAAACTTGCACGTCGCTACGCGCGAGGCTTACCGAGGCCTATAAATTCAGCTCGAAATTTCAGTTTCAGATGTACCTTCCTCTCTGAATTCTCTGATGAAAATAAGGAGTTTTATATCTAGTTTTCTTAAATTTCAGTTTTGTAATTAATTTTAATTACGTTATGTCATAGTAATAGTAATTTACTTTCTTTACTTTTACAGTTTTTACTATTCAACCATGAGGAGGTAACTATCCCCTGCTAGGGTGAAAGGTAATTATTTTACTATTACTATTTAGATTAATCTCCCTTAATTATAATATATTCACTATATAAAACTTGACTTAATAAGTATACCGCTATATTGGTCGGTTGGTAATTCATTTTAAACTGATTTAAACCTGACTAAGTAAGGATACCGCCAGATTGGTCGTTTGGTAATTAAACTTTCTTACCGCCTATATGGCAGTTTTATGGACAAATTTTGATACCGCTTATATGGCTGGTCAGACTTAATTTGACTTAATCAGGTTACCGCCTATATGGCTGGTTGGTAATATCATCACAAGTTAATATATTATATTAAGGGAGATATCTAAATTAGTAGTAGTAAAAGTATATCATTTTACCTTAGCATTTTATTTTATTGTAATTTTACTTTTCAATATTTATTTTACCGCATTTACTTTTCAAGAATTTTAATTTATGTCTTTTATTTTTAAGTTTTTACTCGCCCTAGTTATGTGTCATAACTAAGTTAATTATCTACGGTTGTGATGAATTCTAATATCACCGGTTTATAAGAGGTTATTTTGTAGTTTGTGTAATTTAAAGGTTTACTTATTAAGTCTTAAGTTTAATGTGTCTTGTTAACCGGCCATTAATAAGATTGATCTGATAAACCTAAAATAAACTTGACAAATGAATTTTAGGTTTCAGCCTTAGACTTAATAGCCCACGATCTTCCTTGAGGATAGATAACCCTTTAATAGATTTCCTTACAGGATAGACATATATCTGTCGGGTGGGGGTAACCTTTATTGAAACTTAATCTTAATGAATCCAGGTAATTTGGTTGACATAGACATATGGTTCAATTGGGTTATACTGGGTATTTGCGTCTGACCATCGACAGAGGCTTTCGCATAATTTCGTGTTCCAGGTTAGTAAAGCGATTTATTACACAAACATGAAATAATCACTTCATCTTTTAAAAGACATTAGAAAGATTCACAACCCTAGATTGTTTATTAATATTGAATTTTCTTAAACCTACATTTGTGCAATTTTTTTACTTGTTTTTAAATTTAGAATCATCATCATTTCAAATCAATCAATCAACCTGTTAGATACTAGTAATCATTTGACCTCATAAAATTAATAGATTAGGTATTAAGTCTTTGTGGGAGGGATCGATACTTTTTTATACTACTTTGAACGATACGTGTGCTTGTGGTTACGCGGTTTGGATACGCCACGGTCAGCTACCTGCCCATTTGAGTTTGCGTTGTATCAAGTCCAATTTCAGACGCATGATGTATATTCAAGTGCTTGTTCATATTGTCATAGACGCTAGTAAAATTTTAAGATACACCACAATAGTTGCATATTGCTCTTGGACCTCATTTTCTGTCTCAACTAAATGAAATGAATTTTGAAAATATCGGAGATTCGAGACTTCACTTCTCTTCTCCGTTGTACCGATACTTTGGCCGCTCTCTTCGGTTTTGCAAATTGGACATGGTGTTGTCACAATAAGCTTTTCTTTTTTTTGTTAATATTGAAGAATTGTAAATTTAAACCCATATGGACGAAATTGAAGATGAGAAGTGAATAAGAAAATTAAAGAATTTGAGGAGAGAATTGAGAATTTTTGTGTTGAAAAAAATGAAGAATGCCCCCTTTTTATACATTTTTGGATTATTTTTGTGATACCTAAATTCTCCCTAAAAACTAGCCGTTTTACTGATGTTCTTAAGGATAAGTTAGTAATTTGATTTAAAAAAATAAAACATTTCTTATGGCAGGGCCCTTGTGTAGCTTGGGATGGCAAAAAAACCCAGGCCCGGTCCGCCGGCCCGGACTTTGGCCCGACTCGGGATAAAATATCTCGGGCCGGGCCCCTCTAGAAGTAAAGGCCCGCTCGAGCTCGGACCCGAGCCGGGCTTCGCACATTAAGCTCGGGCCTTGCCTGGCCCGAGTTTAAAAGTATATTATTATATTTTTATATTTATATATATTTTCATATTTAAATATAAATTATATATATAATTTTTTTTATTAAAAAATAGGACCGGCCCTGGCCCGAGCCCGAGACGGGCCGGGCCGGCCCAATAATAGCCTGGGCCCGGGCTTAAAAAAATATTATCGGGCCTGGCTCGGCCCATTGCCACTCTTATGTGTAGCCCAATGGCTACTAGCTGTTGGGCCTTGCCCAATGGCTAACAGAACCGTTGGAACCAAACGATTCCAATAGTTTCGGTTCGAACTATTGGAACAGTCTGGTTCCGTTCGGTTCGGCCAGGGTCCAACCCTAATCGAACTGAACGAAACATGTTCCGATTCCGAAATTGAAACTGAACGTTTCTAAATCGGAATCGTGACCGGGTCTAAGCGGAATGTCGCATGTGCCCCTCTACTTGCTTGTTAGGATATATCGTCATGCAGGTGTAGAATGACTGGTTTTATAATACTGCATCACCACCATTGAATTTAAAAAAGTAAAAAAAAAAAAATGATTTTTAAGTATCATAAAAATAATCAAATATATATTAAAATTATAAAATATATATTATTTCTATAGAAAATTATTGTAAAACCGAATATTTATGTAGAACTATTTAATTTAGTTATCTTATATATTTTTCTAATTACACTTTAAATATAATGATATAATTTATTAATAGTTAAATAAATTCTCAAAAACCTAATTTAAAAAATGTAACTTGAGTTTTTTTTAAAGAACATAGACATGTCAATTTAATGTTATTTTTCAACTGCTTTTTATTTGTATTTGATTACTGTTATTTAAATATTTAAATATTTTTTAAATTTGATTTTTATAAGCACAAGTGACTTTTGATGTAAAGATACACTTGTTAAAAGATAAAAAAAAAAAAAAAATCATAGCCATTGGATGATAATAAACAAATCAAAAAATTACAAGTCATATGCCATATATTTACATAGTTATGTCAATTTGTTTCGTAGTAAGAGATGCCGGTATCATGAATCAATTGGCTAGTATTGTTTATTTTTTTTTAATTATTTTTGTATAGTAGTTATGATGGTACAATTGGAACTAGACATGCACACGGTTGCGGTTTGGAATCATAATCGAACCACAATCGAACCATTTATCAAATCATAAACCGAACCGTGTTGATTATGCAACCGATCAAGAACCGTAACTAAACCGGTCGAGTCCGGTTCGATTAAGGTTGATGGATAATTTCAAACCGCCGATTTAGGCGGTTGGACAGGTTCAAACCGTAAACTGATACGGTTTGAACCCGTTAGTCCGTTACGCTAATGGTTTTAAATCGTTTAAACGTAACGGTAATGGTTTCAACCGTTAACTGTAACGGTCAATATATAGATATAGATATATATATATTATATATATATATATAGATTAATAATAAAAAAAATAAAATGTCTAATGTGATCCCTTCCTACACCCATATTTATGGGGTATTTTAGCACATAAAAAAAATCAAAAAACACTAGAAATTTAACTATTTTTCAGGACCACACAATCGTTTATTCTCTTTTCACTCTCGCTCAATTTCTCAAATTCATTCAATCGATTTATTCTTTTATTATCTCAATCTCTTCATTTAATGGACAACCTCATCACACAACATTAACATTCCCGAGGCTGTGATACCACTCAATATACCACCAATGAAACGACTTCACATTCAAGTGAGAAAATCGAAATTCTGAAATGTTGACAAAATATTCACTCTATCTTGAATGATATCACCGTGAGAAGAATGATGTCTGCAATTATTGTGGAAAAATTTACCAACACATCGGTGGGTACGGAACTATAACGGATCATATGAGGAGTACTCATAAAGCTGAGTTAATGATTGATACAACATAAAACACAAATGACAAGGTTTTCTACTTCTAGTCCAAGTTCACATTCTTCTACTAAATAATTTAAATATAATGAATCTCAATGGAAATATAATCTAACTAAATTTTTTGTCATGTAACATTTAGCTTTTACTTTTGGTGAAAAGCGTCTTTTAATGATTTAATACATTAAAATTTGAATCGTGATGCATGTAAACCTACTAGGATGACATATAAAAGAAAAATGATGGAATTGTGTGCAAAATGTCAAAATAATTTAAGGGAATTATTTTTTAAACTTAAAGGTCGTATTTCAATTTATAGTGAGATATGAAGTGATCATTGACAGTCACATCCATACATGAATGTGACATGTCATTGGATTGATGATTCGTGATTTATTCAAAAATGAATTATTACATTTAGGCTTTTTTGATGATGCACATACGGCACATAATATTTATGTAATGATTAGTAATATTTTTACACCTATATGGATTAGTGCAAAAAAAATTAACTATTAGATTTTGATAATGCATCAGTTAATATTGCATCAATTAATGAACTTAAAGCTGTTTGCCAACCAAATTTGGGAATTTTTCCATATTCGATGTGCATGTCATATTTTGAATTTATGTGTACAAGCTGGTTTGAAATCTTTAGACTCTCATATTGCACCTTTAAAAAAGTAATTAATTTAATTTAGTCGTAATATCCTGTGTACATTTTGTAAGCAAGTGGTATTAGGCCGAAAATGCAATAGTATTACCTGGATTTTGATTCTTCTATGCCTCAATAGGTTACATAAACAACTTATTAAGTGCAATTATTTTTCTTTTTTTTTGTAAAACAATAGATAAATTATCAATGTTTTTTTTAGTCTTACTATTTAGTAAATCTTTAATTTTTTTATATTTTATAACAATTTAAATTTATTTATTTATTTTTTAATGAATCTTTACTTTTTTAGTATTTTTATAATAATTTAATTATTAAATAAATCGATTTCAAATCTTAAACCGAAACAAACTATACGGTTCGACCGATTTAAAGTTCGATTACAGTTCGGCTACTCCAAACCACCAATCTCATGATTCGGTTAGAATTTTGAATCATAACCAACTCGTGTGTTTCCCCAATTGAAACCGCTTTGCATCCTTATCCGATAACTTATATAATTAAATGAATTTGTTTCACTGATTTTGACATGCACAATGACCTTCATATAGACTCAATGAATAATTTAATACAATAGAATTTTTTTTCATTACAAAAATATGTATATCTTTAATTAGTGGGAGGATTATTTAAAAGTCCTAAATTAAATATATCATTAAGATTAAAACTTGTGACCTCTTACTCGGACTCCAATAGTTAAGGCAACTAAACTATAGTCCACTCACATATAAAATGATATAATATACATGATAAAATAAAATATTTACATATGTGCCATTTAAAAAAATAAGGGCATGATTACTTATAGGAGGTGGGAGTCCAAAATTGATTGATTTATTTTTTTCTATTTTAACTTTAAATTAAAAAAATAAATATATCTCAAAATATAAAGTGTCTTATTAAAAAATTACACATTATTGATTAACAAATCATAAATGTGAACTTCTTATAAGAGCATGGGGTAGTCGGAGATTTTACTAGTTCGGTTAAGCCTATGTCAGGTGATTTGATAGTGAGATTTCCAAAATTTCCCAAATAATCATTAATTTTAAAACAAATGTTATTTTTTATATATTTGAAAAAAAAAAAAAAAAAAAGACTATAAAATGATCCTTACGTTTATAAGAGCTTGATGATTTTACATCAACAATATTTTCAAATACTCATATCTCATTCTTCTGAACTGCAAATTAAAATTTGTAAAATTTTGCATAAAATATTTTTCAATTGAATTCACTATTTATCACTTTTCTTCATTAATTTTATAAGAAAAATAATATTTTATCATGTCCGTGTTCGAACAGACAAAGCTGTAATCTATAGTTCCTCATTATTTGACCAGTTCGGATATACTCTCATGCAAAATAGAATGATTGTTTTTTATAATATTGCCTCACCATTGAAGTTAAAAAGTTTTTTAAACTAATTGAATTTTTAAGTATCTTTGAAAAATTAAGTTTTAAGTATCTTTAAAAATTTATTTTTAAGTATCATTAAATATAATAAAATATATATTTATAAAATATATTATTTCTATATAAAATTTTTGTAAAACCTAATATTTATTAGAATTTATTTATTTAATTATCTTAATAAATTACTCTATTACACTTAATCTAATGATATAATTTATTAATATTGACGCTCAAAAACCTAATTTTAAAAAAGTAACTTGTGTTTTTTTAAAAAACATAGAGATATCAATTTAATAATATTTTTCAGATGTTTCTTTTTTTTTTTTTTTTTTTTTGTATTTGATTACTGTTAATTAATATATTAATTATTTTTTCAATTTGATTTTTATATATATAGGTGACTTTTGATGCAAAGATATCCATGTTAAAACATAAGAAAATAATTAGCCGCTGGATGATCATAAACAAATCAAAAAATTATACATAGTATGTCAATTTGTTTCATAGTATGTCAAAAATTATACACATTATGATTATCAATTGGCTTGTATTTTGTATTTATTTAATTATTTTAATTAATTTTTTTGTATTTGTTATGGAATGGTGGTATAATTGGAATCGTTGAAATTTCTTAATTATTTACTATGCATCCTTATCCGATAACTTTTACAATTAAATGAAATGTTTTCACTAATTTTGACGATAATTTAATATAATAGATTTTTTTAATTAAAAATGTATATCTTTAAATTAATTAGTGGGTGAATTATTTAGAAGTCCAAATTGAATAGTGAATCACATTTAGTACAAGCTTAAAATAGAATTTATATTTTAGCCAATTCATATGTAAAAAAAAAAAACATAAATATATACATGGTAATTAAAATTACGTAATTACATATGTGCCATTTAAAAAAATATAATTACGTGTTGGAGGTGGTCCAAAATTCATTTTTTATTCCAACTTTTCATTTAAAAATTAAATATCTCTCAAAATAAAATTGGTTTCAAGAAACAAAATACATATTATTGATTTATAAATCATAACTTTAAAACAAGTATTATTTTAGATATGTACGTCTTGACTGAAAAAAAATAAAACTAGCCATTATATTTATAAGAGTTTAATGATTTAGATCAACAATTTTCAAACCACTCATATCTCATTCAGCTGAACTGTAAAATTATAATATGTAAAATTTTACATTAAGTTATTTTTTCTTATCTTCTTCAAGAAATCTCTTTTAATTAAATTTAGATTTTCACAAGATCAAAATCAACTTCAAAATTATTGTGTACTTAAACTCATATATTTAGCTAAGTCATACTGAACTAATCTTGTAATTGACGTAGTAGCAAAATTTAAAAGAGATTTAATTGCAATCACCTGCAGAGTCCATGAATTTGCTGAAATCACAATCATACAAATCTTGTTAGTCATTGATATTCCCAGAATAATTTATATCAACTTGTCATTGTAATTAGACAGAAACAAACGTAATATTTAGTTGGCATGTCGCTTTTGTGAATTATAATAACATCGATCGACTATATATAATTTCAAAAGAATTTGAGAATTATTAAACTCATGGGCAGTAATTTTTATCAACTTATTCAATGGTAGACAAAGGTTGGGTTTTAATATAACGGTAATATTAATTTCTTAAAAATCATTAAAATAATCTTCCTACAAAAAAATTTATGGAAAAAATTATGCACATACTAAATCTTCCTCAGACCTGGAAATATAAGAAGTTTCGTAACCATCCTTTAAGTCCCTTTCGTGAATTTTAATAACATTGGCTGTGTATACTCTCAAAGCAATTTAAGAATTATTAAATTCATGGACAGTAATTTATATCAACTTGTTCATTGTTAGATAGAGACAAAAATAATTTTGGTTGGCAAGTCCCTTTCGTGAATTTTAATAACATTGGCTGTGTATAATTTCAAAGGAATTCAAGAATTATTAACCTAAAGCTATGTTTGGATGGGTGAAAAGGAATAGAATGAAGTGTAATATAATTTAAAATATTTAAAATTTATTATTTGAATTCATGGACGAGGATGAAATGAAGAGGAAGGGGATGGAAGGGAGGGGAAGGAGATGGAGGGAAATGAGCTGCTCAAATCGGAGGGCTAGTGTCACACATCAAGAATTAGTTAATTAGTTGCAATTAGTTAGGAAAGATTAAGTAAAGTTAGTTAGTAATTAGTTACTCTTGTAAAGTCATCACTTGGCTATAAAAGTTGTAGTAAGAAGCCATTATGAAGATAACAATCATTTTCAACAAAATAGCTCTCAAAACTTTAGAGTGTTTAGTTAGCTTCCACTCGGATTATTAGCTAACAATTGGAGATTTGTAGGTTTGTCTCGAATAAAACCTAACAATTGGTGCTTTCATTGAGAGAGATTCTTCCATTATGGGGAAATCTAATGATAATACTAATTCTCAATTAGCTATCTTGAAACAGAAAATACATCAAAGGGGCGAGCTTTTGGAAGAAACTGCCATTGCCATGAAGGAAATGCTTAATATGCTTCAATCTTTGGTATCAAGATTTGATTCTGGTGAGGGTTTGCTTATCAGAAATTGTCCAACCACTATCCAAGATCAAGAACTAATTTTAGTGAAAGAAAATCGGCATGATATGTCGATTCAAGTCTATGAAAGTAAGCATCCAAGAAACCATGATAACAATTATCTTGGAGAACTGAACAACACAGCAGAGGATGAAATCGTCGGACAAAAGAACGCAATTGCCATCACAAATGACGATTGCAGGCTCTCAAAAGAGAAGTTCAACAGGCTGCTTCAAGAGGAAATAAGACACAAGGTTGAGATGGAAGAACACAAGAAAGAAGATTAAAATGAAGCTTCAAAGGCAGGAGCATGAAGTTTGTTTGAGAAAATGCGAAATGTATAAAGCACATAAGATGTTTGATGAAATGCCAGAGATGTTTTTGAAGCATTCATTTTTCAAGAATTGTAAAGACGTTGAGATTCTTGTAAAGAATGTGTGGCATAAAGAAAGATTCAAAAAAAAAAAAAACAAGATTGTGATGTTGTTGAGTGAATTGGTTGAATTTTCGGGTAGTGCTAAACAGTTTACAGGTCAAAAATCCAAGGAGTTTAGTGAAATTGAGTCAGTTAGGAAAGCTCGATCTTAGTGAAAATGAACTGATTGGTGGGTACCATGGTGGGGAACAAAATTTAGTGTTTTAGGTGGTTCTAAGTCTTTTTTTACCTCTGAAGAGTTAATGGAAATAACAAATGAATTTTCTAAGAAAAATTTTATTGGTGAGGAGGCTTTGGATGTGTTCATAAGTGGAGTTTACCAGATGGGCAAGTGGTGACTGTCAAGCAACTCCAGGCAAGTAGCGGGCAAGGGAAGAGAGAATTCAAGGCTGACGTCGAGATCATCAATCGTGTTCATCATCGACACTTGGTCTCATTGGTGGGATTATGTTTTTGAGAAAAACAGACTGCTCATCTATGGATTTGTTCATATAACAACTTAGAGCATCATATACATGGTAAAGTAAGGCGAGTGCTGGAATAGACCAAAAGAGTCAAGATTGCTTTTGGGGCTGCCATGGGTTTGGCTTATTTGCGTGAAGATTGTTTTCCCAAAATTTTCATAAGGACAGTAAGTCAAAAAAATTTTGTTGGATGAAGTTTTTGAAGCACGGGTTGCAGACATTGGACTTGCCAAACTGAATGACACTACTCAGACATGTATCAACTAGAGTCATTGGGACATTTAGGTATTTGGCACCGGCATATGCATCAAGTGGAAAATTGAGTAATAGAGTAGATGTTTTCTCATTTGGAATTTCTTTAATCTCTGAACATGTCTTCTTTATTCTCCGAGAGATCGATTCATCTCAAAAGAAGCTTGCCAAGATGGAATATGAGCTTTTGGGATATGAAAGCATCGATCTTTCTAGACCCGATATTGCAAGTGAGCTCAACTTGTTTCTCCAACACCACCAGCTTCCTCTTGGGAAAGATTCAAGATCTGGGAACACTGAAATGGTGGCATTTGTGGGGCATTCATGTGAGAAGTCTGCTGATTTGTTGACTCAGTACATGACTTACAGGGTATCTGGGCCTTGTCTTGATGATTGGAGCCTTGCCCATAAGCTGATTTTGGGTGGATGCGAGCCTTTGCCTAGAAGGAAATGCTTTGCCAAGTCTGTTCCTAAGGTGGAACTTCAATCTTTTCCTCTTTCGCTTTGGAACCTGTTAGTGATAAGATTGTTACTTGGGTGGTTTTGGTTGCAAGAATTTTGATTGTTTGAATAATAAGAAGTTTGTAGGGAATGTGCTGGTTGTTTGATTTGGCTAGTGCAAATGAAAATCAGAGATTGTTAAGGTTAGAGGAAAGAATGATTTTCTTATTGATGATGTGTTAGCATGGGAAGTGGAGGAATTAGAATAGGATTTGATTATCAATTAGGTGTTTCATTTTTTTCTTCATCAACTTCGAGCACAAAAATATTCTCAACAACTCAAGTTCCTCACTATTTACATGCCCTATGTGAGTTTCAAAGGCATAAGCTTGAGAATTTCCTGAGAAAAGAAGAAATGGCGAATGCGCGGAAATGTTCGACGAAATGCCGAAGAAGAATACATTTCAAAAATTGGGTTCTTTATGATCTTTTGTTATATAAGCTCTCAAGTTATTGAGTCATCACCACAGGGTGTAGGGGTTTTTAGGGGGTAAATCCGGTACCGCAGCGGAAGCGGTGAAAATCCGATTTTCATATTTCAAAAATTTTTCTCGAATTAATTAAATAAACATATTTATTTAATTTTCCAATAATCAAATTATGAAAATAAATTCAATAAATCATATTAAGTGAATTTACCAATTACCCTTACTTGGTATTTTGTCCATTTTAGTCCGAAATTGATCTAATCAATTTTGAATGATTCTAAATCATTTCTAAGATGAACTTAGCATGTTCAAAACATCAAAACACCAAAACAACCAAAATCCCCAATTATCATCACTTTGCCGAGAGCCTCCTTTAGGCTCCAATTTGTGCATTTTGCACTTTCATGCTTCAAGACACATCCAAATGAAATCCAATCAACATGAAACTTTATATGCATCATATACACATAAAAATACACAATATATATGAAAAGCCCAAATTTGGAATTAGTCATGAACCCTAATTTTCAATTTCCTCAAATTGGATAAATTAGACCAAATACATTAAATCAATTACTTCAATCATCATTCTTCCATCCAATCCAAGTCTAACACAATGAAACAACTCAAGATCAAATCTAGGTCATCTAAGAGTGGTTCAAAAACTCTAGATTAGCAACATGGTTTCCAAAACCTTAAAAGAAAGTTTACAACTACAATAGTCACAACCTTCCTTTACCATACATGCTCAACACTTCAATCAAACTTCCATCAACAAAACACCAAGAAATAAAGAAAGAAATAATCTAAGAACATCACATGTTGAAGCCTAGAACCTAAGGAACATTTTCCTCTCTAATAGCAAGTTTGAAAAACTTACTAAAATTCCAAGCTTTCTTTAATCTTTCTTTCTTTCTCAAGCTTTCTTTAAGTTTCTTCAATGGAGTTTTCTTTGTAAAGTGTATTAGGTTAAGTGTAAAGTGAAATGAAAATCATATATACATGTAACAATTAAGCCTTGGCCAAATTTCACCTATACAAATAAGTATTAATTTCAATTTCATTTCAAATTTATTTAGTCAACTGCATAAATATCTAAATACAACTTTATTAGATATTTAATTAAGTCAACAAAGGCAACTAATATCATTTATTTTAAATATCCTAATGTAAGATATTTATATTTTAATTAATTTAATATTTAATAATAATTAATTAATTAATCAAATACAAATATATTAAATATATGTATAATATTTACATTAAATATTAAAAACATATATTCATTTAGGATATAAGTCAAAAAACTCATTTTGACTATTAATTAATGTGTATTTAATTAATCAAGTATTAAATGTAAATACATAATAATTAGGAAATGACTATCTAGTCCTTTTAGCACGTATCTTGCGTTTAACCTTTAAACGACTTTATAAATAATCAATATTATTTATTAATGTTGCTCTAGTGCTCTACGAGTGTGTTTCATTATTGAGACTCTCTAGATTCAGGTATACCGTCACGAAATCTAATTTCGTGTCCATAATCTATCCACTCGTAGATTATGACGATCACGGATAATCTTGCTGAACCATACAGGTCGAGGTCATGGCAAATGTATAATTCCTCCGTCACAGGTATCCGGATAAATCCCAGAGATATAGATGTAAATGTCAAATCTCTATCGGGATTATCCAGTCGACTATTCTATTAGCAATCTCAAAAGAATGTTTAGAACTAGCTTCTAAACTTTACCACGGGCCCATGGTTTTATCTAATTGCTAATCATATGGACTACCTATGCTCTGGTACACAGAACTGACAGATCTTATCTTGATACACATAGGACACCCTGAGGATCTATCTACACCCAACGAACAGGCGGAGGTCTGATCTAAATAGATCGGTGACGTGACTGCCGTCTAAGTGTAGAAGATGTCTCATGTGCCCACAATGGCATCTCAAGTCTAAGAATCACAAGTGCTACTCAACCCAAGAAGATTCTTATTGACGCTGGTGTACCATCCATTAAGAATCTTCGGTGAGTCGTTCAGTGTTTATCCGCTATAAACACCTACAAGTCTATACTAGTCTCCAAGACTTATGGTTCATTGAGAAACCATTGGAATCATGTATTCCAGTATACGACATGTACCAAGTAGTGTAAACCTTGACCAGGAACTGTCTGAGAATGACAACGTCATGATACTTCTCAATGTCCGTTGCGACGCTTTTGCAACTGTATCATGACTAATTATTCTATGGTCATTACGTCTTTACCATATAGAAAGATAGATTATATTATGGAAACTGCAATATATTATTCATAATAACAATGTTTTACAGAAGTATTCAACAGAAATACAACCGGAATTGGCGCTCTGAGCACCAACCCCAACAAAATCTCCCACTTGCTCTAGTGCCAATATCGATTGTATCTAATACCCATCGACTCCACGTGTTTATCAAACAACTTCAGAGGTATGGCCTTCGTCGGCGGTCTGCTACATTATCTTCACTCGGTACCTTACACACGACAATATCCCCTCGCGACACGATCTCTCGAATGATGTGGTACTTGCGTTTCACATGCTTCAACTTTTGATGCGCCCTCGGTTCCTTTGCTTGCGCAATGGCTCCAGTATTATCACAGTATAACAGAATCGCATTCTCGATACTTGGGACAACTCCCAATTTTGTGATAAAGTTCTTTATCCACACAGCCTCTTTTGTAGCTTCAGAAGCTGCAATATATTCCGCCTCAGTGGTGGAATCAGCTGTCGATCCCTGTTTAAAACTCTTCCAACAAACTGCACCTCCGTTAAGGGTAAAGACAAATCCAGATGTAGACTTTCTATCATCGGGATTCAATTGAAAATCGGAGTCTGTATACCCATTAACCTGCAGTTCGTTTCCTCCATAAATTATTAACTTATCCTTGGTACCTTTAAGATACTTTAGGATATGTTTAATGGCCATCCAATGGTCATTACCTGGATTGGACTGATATCTACTAGTTACGCTCACAGCAAAACTGATATCAGGCCTCGTACACAACATGACATACATTATGCTACCCAAACACGAAGTATAAGGTTGGTTAGACATTCTAA
>SKCR01038550.1:0-61577 GCA_019454045.1 Zanthoxylum bungeanum | reverse complement strand
GTTAAATTGGATGGGATCCCCAAAATCTCACTAAATTGGAAAGTGATTTGAGGGGATTTGCATATGTTTTTTGCATGGGATTTCAAATCTTTGTTAAATTGGAAAGTGTTGATGAGGGAATTTGAGCATGGGTTTTGCATGGGGTTTTCTTCTTTTGGGTGTGTATGGTGTCTTTTATGTTGGTTTCTAATTAGGTCCCAAGAATCATCAAATCAAGCAAGAAACAAGTGAATACAACAAAGCAGAATGGCGGAAACATACTCACAATGATCGGATCTTGGATGCTACGAAGAACAAAACTCCTCCAAGATGGCTTGAAGCTCTCGGCAATGACTCCCAACAGCAGTGGGGTGCTCGGCTTCACTGGTTTTGCTCTCCACCATTTTCGGCCATGGATGACCTCCATTGAAGCTCCGAGCTTCAAGCTTCCAAAGATGATTCCAAGCTCACGAAAACACTGCCCTATCACCTTAGGATGACTCAAGTGTGCTAGCACTTTGTATTTTGCAACAAAATACACATCTTCTTCTCTTTGATTTTCGGCAGAACCAGAAAAATGAAAGAAGAAAGAAATCGGCTCTAAGCCGTGAGAGAATAGGAGGGAAAGAGAGAAACCGTGAGTGATGAGAGAGAGAGAAAAAGTAAAATGTATTTGGTTTATATATTTTCCAAAACAAATACCAAATTCCTTTTACTTTTCAAAAAAGCAAAAGTCAAAAACCAAAAAGCTATTAAATGCTTTTCAACTACCACATCAACCACTCAATCAATCAATCAAATTATCACATCACTCAAAGTGACATGTGATTTGACGCTTGATGAGACTAATGATTTGACGCTTGATTTGACTTGCGTGTCGCACTCGAATTCGAAATGCGAATGCGCTCGCAAATAATCCCGGGCTCGGGTTCGCTAATTCCAAATTAACGAATTTTTCGTTGCGACGTAATTAAATGATTATTCCTAGAGAAATCACTATTCACATCGCTAACGAATTAATTCTAAATTAACTCATTCGCCCGAATTAAAATCCAATTTCAATTCCGCGTCGAAATCCAATTTCGCATAATATATCGAAAATATTATTTTATCTATTAATTCTAAATTAATCGTTCTCTCTCTTTAATTATATTTTATCCCAGATTAATTTTCTCTCTCTTCTAATTAATCCCAGATTAATTAAGTGCGAGTCATACATCATCGGTGAATCTTCGGGAAGCGACCCATGAGATCCCCAGATATGTTGGCAGTAAATACGGTCGTCGGACTAACCGAACATGTAAGTACAAAGTACTACGTTTATACCAATCTACAAGACAAGGTTGGTTTCTAGCAAAGCGCCATGCCTACCCAATTCTCCAGAAATATCATTATAGGAATAAGCGATTTATATCAAGCGTAGTATACCATAGTATTGTGTAGATCCAGTATCGGATGTCCACGTGCTAGGCCTGGGGCTGGAATTGTGTCTGCCCCGTACGAAGCACATATCAGATGTCTGGCAACTAGTCTCTTTAATTGGATATACATGACCTAGTCATAATATCCCGATAGCTCGAGCATTTAAGAGAACGAGTTCCGTATCCTATGTGACCATCATCTCCATATGACTGGAGTGATACTTCCGTCTTAACATCACACCTAATACACTACGATTCTCAATATACCCAGCATTGGCGTACACATAACCTGTTAAAGTCCTGGACGACCTCAACCAAAGTATATTGATTGTCGCAAGTATTAGCGGTGCAAGTCTTAGGTTAAGACCAAATACATCTACCCTGATTGCGGACTCCCATAGACACATAGTCATACTACCAATGGGATTCCGCGGGGGTCTATCCAGAGTGAAGCTGTTTCCCGTACCATCGGTAAAACACAACCTCCTATCACACTTGCATGAGTATCCTATACCCAAATATATGAGAACTATGCAGTTGCGCCCTCACAACGTGCACAAGTGTAATACTAGTCTTTTACGTATTTATCGATGTCCAATCTCGATAATACTCTGATTATGGATATTTAATGATTTATCCTTCGTGGACTGATAATGTCTCATATCATTCTCAGTCCAGGAACAAATCACAGAGACCTCATATCATTTATATATCTCGGTGATCTAATCACAAATGATAAGAGTGCAATCTCCTTTTTCACATAGTTAATTTGTACAACAACACCGTGATCTGTACAAATAGTGACGCTATGGGTCATAATTGTCCAACAATCTCCCACTTGGCCTATAGCCAGTCACTCGAGTGTCTAACACCCGAACCATGTAAGGTTGGCTCAAACTGCTGAGAAAAGGTTTTCGTCAGTGGATTTACATGATTATCATCTGATGCGATTTATTCGATCATCACATCGCCACGATGTATGATCTAGACGAATCAGATGAATATCGAAGTATTTATCTGGATCGTCGATGAGACCATTAATTCTTTAGCATGTGTTGACGCCTAGCTCAGCTGCTAACAGAACTATATCTAATCTAATTAGGTTTATTATCGACCCAAAAGGCTTCTATTGCTGCCTCAGCTGCAACAATAACCCGCATTTGTTGTTTATTCGGTAACAGTATCTTGCTTGGAAGATTTCCAGCTCACTGTTCTGTTATTCAAACTTTTATAGTACCGTTGTTACGACTTATAGTCGTTATCATGAAAGCCAAGCTTTCACTGATTATATTATGGGAATATCATTTCCAAGAAATGATATATCATCATTACTCAGGACATTCACTGTCAGTGCGCTCCCACTAACCTCCTTATATACACAAGAATTATTTTCGTTTTGATTTAAATCATAAACTATTATGATTACATCAAAACGAAAATTCCAAGAACCTAATGCTTGCTTCCATCCAAACATGGATCGAATAACCTGCAAACCTAGTTTGCTTGTTATGGTTCGACAAAACCGTCAGGATATTGTAAACATCCTCCAAAAGGTTTCCGTTAAGGAAAGCAATTTTCCTGTTCAGCTGCCATATTTCATAAATGAAACATGCAGCATCAGCAAGCATTGTCGAAATGGATTTGCCGTGGCAACAGGTAAAAGGTTTCGTCGTAATCAACACAATGTTGATAACTCTACCTTTTCACTACAAGCCTAGCTTAGTACGATGGTATGTTGCCATCCATGTATGTCTTCCTTGAAGACTTATTTAGTACCAATAGGCACAATGCCTTGCGGTACATCACCTAGTGTCTAAACATAGTTGGTATACATGGAATCCACTTCGGACATTATGGCACTTTGCCATAATGGGGAGTCGATACCTTGTATCACTTCCTCATACGTAGTCAGTTGATATTCCTCAATAAGATAGACATCTTTATGTGGTGAGATCAGAAACCCATACCCCAGGTTGTTTTCTGATTCTCTCCGACATACGTGGTTCTTGTGTATTCGAAGATTATTGGAATAGTTTCATCATTGATGAACTATTTGTGTTCCATTAGGACTCCGTGCCAAGAATAGTATTACTTCGATTTTCATCGAGTTTTACTATTCTCCCACTTACCACTGCATATCGGTATTCCTCTTAGGAAAAACGAATGGCGAGCAACAATCTAATTGTTCTCTCGTGAGTTGTATAAGTACAATACTTATGGTATCCCTAGGATAACCTACAATTGGCACTTATCCATTTGGGTTATAGTTTGTTATCAACCAAACATATGCCTAGCATACCCAAATATTCAGGAATGAGAAACCTGGTTTCTTTCCCGTTCATATCTAATATGTTATCTGCCAAACATATATTTATGGAACCTTATTCAAAATAAGTTATGCACTGTTTAGCGTATCCGTTGAAGGAAATGGTAGTTGAGAGCGACTCATGATTAACCTTATCATGTCCAACAAAATTCGGTTTATCCTGTCGGACACACCGTCAAATTGACGTGTTCCGGGAGGAGTCCTCATTGAAAGAATACTATACTATTTCAAGTATATGAGAAACTTATTGTTTAAGTATTTTCCATCACGGTCTTACCGTGACAGTCTAATACTTTAGCCGATCTGTTTGTCTATTTCGTGTCAAAACTGTGAAAGTTTTCGATTTATGTTTCAAAAGAAACACATAACCATACGCGATGCCACATCCGTAAAGGTCACGAAATATTCATATCCACATCTAGCTTAGCTAGACATGGGCCCACTTGCTTCACTATGAACTAGGGCTAACAGATCGGTGGCACTGGCACTTTTACCAAGTAAATAGTTTTAGGCACTTTGCCCAAAAACTAGATTCGTAGACTTTATTTGATTGGAATCAAATCAGTCCTAGTACCCACTCTTCAAAAGTGTGGATATACGAGTCTTGTTTAATTTGTGTCCCAGACAACAATGCCACATACAAGTTTCAACCTGATCAAATCAGTTTGAGCTATTTGTTTGTCATGTTATACATGTGAGATTTATTTATATTCTAAATATAAATTATGTTGTTCACATCTAATGTGTTTATCTCAATATCATCTTTATATAATAAAATACTTTAGTGTTCTAGAATATAAAGGTATATCCGCAACGGATTATACACTGATATAGAGATAATGTTTCTAGTCAAACTAGTTACAATATAATAGTTTCCTAATTTACGTACATACCCAAAGGGTAGTTCCTAAACTTAGGTATCTACGGTTAAAACAGCGACTTTCGTCCCGTTTTCACTTCGCAGATTAATCTCAATAGAAGTCAGTATCCTGCTCATAGCAGATTCTGAACATCAGTTCATATTTATGTACCACACTAAGTATCTAAAATCTAATTTTAATACTAGTTGTGAACATATTTATGACAAACATATTTGAAGTCAGAGCCTTGCTCGTCTTCAATTCCTTCTTGGGATATGTCCTTTTATCTTCCCAGAAGATTATAATGATTTTGCCTTTGCCCTTTTCCACACTCCAGAAGCCTTTGGCCAAACCTTGGCCTTTTGGAATATCGAAGTAAAATGCGCCTTGCGCTACTTGCATTATTGCAAACTTTGGCTGTCTCCTTGAGTATAGCCATTAACTCTCCAAGAGTTTACTATTGCAATAAAAGTACTTCTAAGATCTAATCTATGAAGATCCTTTAATTTCATTATCATACTTTACGGATCTAATCCTTAGGTCTGATAAGAAATTAAGGAGTCTATGACAAGTATAATGGATTAAGCACTAAAGTTATCATTACATGAATATTCAAATATCATGTTCCACTTATTTGCTTAATTCCAGGCTTAGGCCTAATACGTTATTTTATCAAGTAAAGTAACTTATTAGTTTCCAAGACCATCCTGAAATTTATTCCCAATTTGAAAATTAAAGTCGTTTAAATACATTTCACCAGGATTATGTTTTAAACACTAATCTTTCAATTATATCTTGATTCTAATAGTCCAACTATTTAATCAACGATTTGTGGTACTATATATTATAATGATTATTATAGTCCAACTATACAATCAAATATAATTTAAATTAATTAACCTCAATTATATTGATTACTATAGTCCAACTATAAAATCAACTATAAATTGAAATTAATTAATTCAAATATATTGATTACTATAATCCAATTATATAATCAACTATAATACAGTCCAACTGTTTATTAAAACAACAATTTAAATATTAGTCCAACTAACATTTAATTTAACGACGAAATAATTTGGATTGAGCGCGTATGGCAAGTAATTAAACGAATATTGCAAATTCAATTCTTGCCTCCCACTATTTTTCGACGAGCCTCTAACCCTCTGTCGAGTACTTGGGAAAACCGTGTTTCCTAGTGGGCTAGGATCCCGTTAACTATCACACAATCTTCTTGACTTTGGCCAACAAATTGTATGATAATTAACTAGGTAGATCTCTAAGATCGATTGGATCCAATCCAATTCCTAGATCCGGTAGGGGGACATCCAATTCCGAAACATATATCTTATATATGCCAATACATCCAATGTATTACCAAACCATTTTCCTCTGAATCAACTAAGCCTTGGCTTTGGCACAACAAACTTAGTGATCCCAGTTAAGCGCGACCCATTGACCATGGAAAGCTTCGTAATCAATGTCGATGGACAAGAAGTGGTCTTTACTTTGGCCAACAAACCACAATTTGGACAAGACACTGATATGGAACAAAGCCTTCGTGATTCAAACACATCCTCGACGGACAAAGGCCTAGACTTTGGCCAACAAGCCAATGCCAGTCTTGGATCTTGAGTAAGAATCACTCAATGGAAGGAAAAACGCTTAATATTTAGCGAGGGTTTTTTGCGTGCAAATTGGCAACCAATTATTATCTTTGTTAAGGTCTCATCATCATACACCCTTAAGCATGCATTCTAAACATATAATAAAGCGCATATGATAAAATAATAGAATATGCGGATGGATACTTTACACATTGATCCTAGATCAAATCTCTCTTTCTCTCTCCCGCTAGCACAAATATTTCTTCTACCCGTTACACTACACTTCTAAAGAAACCTCATTTACATTGAGGGGAATAGGTGAGAAGAGAATACAAAGAGTATAGAGGTGATAAGGCTGGACACGCAGGTCCAATTAATAAATCAAATTTATTACAATTTCTAAAATTGCCCCACCCATCTAATATCCATCTGATATACATTATTCATGCATCGCAACCATGTATTCACACAAGCATGTTATCAATCAATCTAATCAATTAATTAATCTGATAATTAGTGATAATCCAATGTTCAAACAACGATTTGATTTTGCTCGAGTCAACTCGTTTTGCGAATAAGTACTCAAAGTACGAATTCTTGAATTAAATTAAACTACATAATTAAATCCAATTCAATTTGTATTTAATACTAATTCACTATTTAATTCCAAATTAAATATCACACTTTATTTATGACTTAAATTCCAAATTCAATCGTTACGGGTCTCAAAGCCCGCCCGATTAACATCCAATGTTTATTTAATTAAAGTCCAATGGGCTTTTAATTAATTTTTTAAGGCGTGGACTTTTTGTCAACTCGGGTCAAACCGATAACCAAAATCCAATCCGGGATTTACCCCATAAGCCCAGAAATCAATTTTGGCCCATTAGGCCCAATTAAATAATTAAGGTCCATTAAGTCATAATTGGACTTTATGGATGCGGTTTTGGGCCCAATTGGATCCAACCAAATTGGCCTAAACCTAACTTGGTACTGTTGGAGTTAAATCAAGTCCCAAGATCAACAAATCATGCATAAAAAACCGCATATGAACACATCAAAGGAGTAAGGCGGAATTCATACTCACATTGATGGGGTTTTGATGGATGAAGAACAAGATGCGTTTTTTGCTCTTCATCATGCTCGGTTTTGGCTTCCAAGTGCAGTGAGCTATTCGGTTGGGATCCTCTTTGAACCTCCAAGAATCGGCCATGCAAGACTCCATTGAAGCTCCAAGCTTCAAGCTTCCATGCTCAGAGTTTCGTTTCCCTATCACCATAATACACACCCATGTGTGTGCTAGCACACTTCTTCATTTGCTTCTCAAAATCGGTCTAACACCAAAAATTTTGAAGAACAAGAATCGGTTTCCAAAACCGTGAAGAGAGAAGAGAAAAAAGAGAGGAAAATAAAGCTTCACAAAAACGTGAACTTGCATGTGGAGAGAGAAATAATAGCCTTTTATTATATATTTATTTCATTTACCAAGTAAATAAATAAATAAACATATGTTATTACTTTAATACAAAAGTTAAATGGAAAAAGCAAAAGCAAAAGTCCTTCACCTTTATCCCATACCTTTTACTATTCACATCAAGTCACTTTAATAAAGTGACAACATGTCATGTCACATCACATCACTCAAAGTGACAAGTGATTTGACAATTGATGCGACTAGCGATTTGACGCTTGATGTGACTTGCGTGCCGCGCTCGAATTCGAAATGCGAATGCGCTCGCAATCACTCTAGGGCTCGGGTTCGCTAATTCCAAATTAACGAATTTTCCGTCGCGTCGTAATTAAATGATTACGCCTAGCGAATTCACTATTCACGTCGCTAACGAATTAATTCTAAATTAATTCGTTCGCCCGAATTAAAATCTAATTTTAATTCCGCGTCGAAATCCAATTTCGATTAATATATCGAATATATTAATTTTATCGATTAATTCCAAATTAATCGTTCTCTCTCTTAATTATTTTATCCGAGATAAAATATCTCCGCAATTAATCCCAGATTAATTTTTCTCTCATCATCGAATTAATCCCAGATTAATTCTATCTCTCTCTTCTAATTAATCCCAGATTAATCAAAGTGCGAGTCATACGTCATCGGTGAATCTTCAGGAAGCGACCCATGAGATCTCCGGATATGTTGGCAGTAAATACGATCGTCGGACTGTCCGAACACGTAAGTACCTCGTACTACGTTTATATCATTTACAAGACAAGGTTGGCTTCTAGCAAAGCGCCATGCCTACCCAATTCTCCAGAAATATTCTTACAGGAATATATAGATCTGTATCAAGCGTAGTATACCGTAGTATTGTGTATATTGATCCAGTATCGGATAATCACGTGCTAGGCCTGGGGCTGGATGTGTGCCCCGTCCGAAACACATATCGGATGTCTGGTAACATAGTCTCTATAATCGGATATACATGACCTGGTCACAATATCCCGATTGGTTGCAACACTTTCAGAGCACTAGTACCGTATCCTGCGTGACATCAACTCCATATGACTGAAGTGATACACTTCCGTCTTGACATCACACCCAATACACTACGACTCTCTGATAAACCCAGAAGTGGTGTACACAGAACCGGTTAAAGTCCCAACCACCAAAACCAAAGTTTATCGATTATCGTAAGTATTAGCGATGTAAGTCTCAGGTTAAGACCATACACACCTACCTTGATTTCGGCCTCCCATAGACACATAGTCATAATACCAATGGGATTCCGAGGGGTCTATCCAGAGCGAAGCTGTTTTCCGTACCATCGGTGAAACACGACCTCCTATCGCACTTGCATAAGTATCCAATACTTATATATATGAGAACTATGCCGTTGTGCCCTCACAAACGCGCACAAGTGCAATACTAGCCTATTCCGCATTATCGATGTCCAGTCTCGATAATACTACGGCTAGGGATATTTAATGATTAATCCTTCGTGGACTGATACTGTCTCATATCATCTCAATCCAGGAACTAATCATAGGGACCTCTCTTCATTTATATATCTATGGTGATCTAATCACAAATGATGAGAGTGCAATTTCTTTGTCACATAGTTAATTTGCTCTACAACAACACAATGATCTGTGCAAATAGTGACGCTATGGGTCATAAGTCCAACAATCTCCCACTTGGCACATAGCCAGTCACTCAAGTGTCCTACACCCGAACTATGTACGGTTCGCTCAAATTGCTGAGGAAAGGTTTTCGTCAGCGGATTTGCTTAATTATCGTCTGACGCGATTTACACGATCATCACATCGCCACGATGTATGATCCGAACGAATCAGATGATATAGAAGTATATATCTGGATCGTCGATGAGACCTTTAATTCCTTAGCCTGTGCTGACGCCTAGCTCAGCTGCTAACAGAACTATATCTAATCTAATTAGATTTATTATCGATCCAAATGGCTTCTATTGCTGCCCTCAGCTGCAGCAATAATCCGCATTTGTTGTTATTCGGCAACAGTTATCTTGCTGGAAGATTTTCCAGCTCACTGTCCCGTGTTTCAAACTTTATAGTACCGTAGTATTTTACCGTTTGGAAACTTGCAGCAGTGATCCCAGTCACTTCAAGTTCTCCATCTCCATAGTTTAAGACAACATCTTTAGTTCTCTAAGATACTAACAGATGTTCTTAACTTCAATCCAGTGACTATCACTTGGATTGACCTGATTGTGACTCCATATGCTCGAAGCGTATGAGACACCAATACAAGTACATTTTAAATGTACAATTTCTCAGAGAGTGTTAACCAACTCCAAATCTACCCAGTAGATCTTTATTCCTTGAATAAAGGTTGTTACTCCCCAGAATTCTACGGAGAATTTCTATTGAAAGATATCCATGAAAGCCAAGCTTTCACACATGTTTATGGGAATTTCATTGTCAGTGCCCTCTCCCACTAACCTCCTTATATACACAAGAATTATTTCGTTTTGAGTTAAATCATAACCATTATGATTATTTCAAAACGTCAGTTCCAAGAACCTACTGCTTGCTTCAATCCAAACATGGATTGAATAATCCGCAAACCTTGTTTGTCGGTTATACAAAATCGTCAGAATGTTGTAAACATTCTCCAAAAGGTTTCCTTTTCAGGAAAGCGATTTTGATTTGTAACTGACATATTTCATAAATGAAATATACAGTTATCAACAAGCATCTTCAAAATGGATTTACCATGGCAACAGGTAAAAGGTTGAACCGTTATTAACACAATGTTGATAACGATACCTTTCCGTCAAAAGCCTAGCTTTGTACGTTGGTATGTTGCCATCCATGTATGTCTTCTTTGAAGACGTTTAATGTACCATAGGCACAATGCCTTATGGTACAACAACTAGTATCCAAAATAGTTGTTATACATGGAATCCATTTCGGATTCATGGCACTTTGCCATAACAGAGAGTCGATACCTCGTATCACTTCCTCTAAACGTAGTCGGATGGTACACCACCTCCATAAGATTGACATCTTAATGAGGTTAGATCAGAAACCCATACCCTAGGTTGTTTTCTGAACTATCCGATTACGAAGTTTCTTGTGTATTTGAAGATTAATGGTACAGATTCATCATTGATGAACTGTTTGTGTTCCATTAAGGACTTCGTGCTTGAATATTACTTACTATTTTCGATTTTCATCGAGTATCACTATCCTCCCCCACTGACCACTGCATATCGGTATTCCTCTCAGGAAAACCGCATGGTGAGCAACAATCATATTGTTCTTCATGTGAGATTTACAAGTACTATACTTAAGGTTTCCCTTAGGATAACCTATATTGGCACTTATCCAATTTTGGTTTAGTTTGGTATCATCCAAACGTTATGCCTGGCATACCCAAATTATTAGGAGTAAGAAACCCCGTTTCTTTCTTGTTCATATCCTATATGATATCTGTCAAACAGATTTATATGGAACCTTATTCTAAATAAGTTTTGCACTGTTAATACATATCCTGTTTGAAGGAAATGATAGCTCAGAGCGACTCGTGATAACCTTATCATGTCCAACAAATTCGGTTTTAGTTCGGACACACTGTCTAACTGACGTGTCTCGTTTAATTGTGTCCTAGACCAATGCCATAAATAAGTCTCTATTGATCAAATCAATTTGAGCTATTTATTTGTCATTTATATGTTTGAGATTTTATTATATTCAAAATATAAATTCTGTTATTTACATCTAATGTATTTATCTCAGTATCATCTTTATATAATAAAACACTTTAGTGTTTTAGAATATAAAGGTTCACCCGCAGTGGGTTAAACACTGATAAGAGATAATGTTTCTAGTCAAACTAGTTACATTATAACAGTTCCTAATTTAAGTACACACCCAAAGGGTAGTTCCTAAACTTAGGTATCTACGGTCGAAACAGCGACTTTCGTCCCGTTTCCGATTCGCAGAGAAATCTCAGCTTGAAGTCAGTATCCTGCTCAAAGCAGATTCTGAATATCAATACATATATATTATGTACCACACTAAGTATTTAAAATCTAATTTCAATACTAGTGTGAACATAACTAAGACAAATATTTTTAAAGTTAGAGCCTCGCCCTTTCTTTAATTCCTTCGTGTCTTCCATATCCAAATGGTAGTCACTTTGGGATATGTCAATTATCCTTTTCAATATTTCACAACCTTTGGCCAAGCCTTGGTTTCGGAATATCGAAACGATGTGCACCTCGTGCTACATGCCCAATTGCAAACTTTGACTTTATCTCTCTAGAATAGTCAATTAATTCTCCAAGAATTATAAATTGCAATTTTAATACTTCTTAAATCAAAAATTAGATTTATGACAAGTATATTAAATTAAGCATTAAAGTCATCATCACATAAATCTTCCAAAGATTTTATGCTCTACTTATTTTGCTTATTTTGGGCTTAAGGTATAATAAGTTATTTTATCAAATAAAGTAACCTATTATTTATTCCCAATTTGAAAATTAAATCATTTAAAATATTTTAATCCCAGATTATATTTTAAATATCCAACTTTTCAATTTCTTATCTTGATTACAATAGTCCAACTATTTAACCAACGATTAGTGGTACTATATATATTATAATGATTATAATAGTCCAACTATATAATCAATATAATCCAAATTAATTAACCTCAATTACATTGATTACTATAATCCAATTATAAATCAATGTAAACTGAAATTAATTAATTCAAATATTTGATTAATATAATCCAATTATATATAATCAAGTATAACACAGTCCAACTGTTTATTAAAACAACATAAAATATTAGTCCAACTAATACTTTTGATTAATAGACGAAATAAAATAAAATGAGCGTGTTTAGCGAGTATTCGAACGAATGTTGCAAATTCAATACTTGCCTCCCACTATTTTTCGTCGAGCCTCTAACCCTCAGTGGAGTACTCGGGAAACGCGTTTTCCTAGTGGGCTAGGATCCCGTTAAATAACACACAAACCCTGACTTTGGCCAATAAAAAGCTGTATGCTATTTAACTAGGTAGATCTCACAGATCAATTGGATCTCATCCAATTCCTAGATCCGGTTAGGTGGACATCCAAGTCCGAAACATATGTATAATGTCAATGTATCCATTACATTTTCCTAACCCTATCCTCTGAATCATTTAGGCCTTGGCTTTGGGCCAACACAAACCTAATGATTCCAGTTAAGCGGGACCCATTGACGAGGAAAGTTTCGTAATCAATGTCATTGGACAAAAAGTGATCTGACTTTGGTCAATAAAAATCACGATTTGGACAAGACACCGATATGCAACAAAACTCTCATGATTCAAGTACATCCTTGATTGACAAAGGTCTTGACTTTGGTCAAAAACAACCAATGCCAACTTCGGATCTTGAACAAGAATCATTCAATGGAAGGATATTTGCTTATATAAAACGAGGGTTTTTCGCGTGCAAATTGGCTACCAATTTAATTATCTTTGTTAAGGTCTCATCATCATACACCCTTAAACATGCATTCTAAATACATAATAAGCGATATGAAAAAAAAATAATAATGATATGCGGATGGATACTTTACATTGATCCTAGATCAAATCTCTCATTTTCTCTCTCAAGCTAGCACTTGTATTACTTCTACCCGTTACACTACACTTCTAAAGAAACCTCATTTTACATGGAGGGAATAGGTGAGAGAGAATACAAAAATAGGAGATAAGGCTGGACACGCAGGTCCAATTTAATAAATCAAATTTATTACAATTTCCAAATCGCCCACCCGACTAATATCCATCCGATATGCATTATTTAACATCATAACCATGTATTCATACAAGCATGTTATCAATCAATCAATCAAATTAATTAATCTTGATATTAGTGATCATCCAATGTTCAAACAAAGATTTGATTTTGTTCGAGTCAAACTCGTATTGCAACACGTACTCAAAGTACAATTTCTACAATTACGAATTAAATTAAATTACATAATTAAATCCAATTTAATACGTAATTCTAATTCATTATTTAATTCCAAATTAATATTATTCTTATTATTATTTACATTTATTAACGAACCTTTACGACTTAAATTCCAAATTTAATCGCAACGGATCTCAAAGTCCGATTAACATCTAATGTTTTATTTAATTAAAGTCCAATGGGCTTTTAATTAATTTCTACAGGCGTGGACTTTTGGTCAACTCGGGTCAAACCGAACAACCAAAATCCAATCCGGGAGTTACCCCATAAGCCTTTAATTAATTTTGGCCCATTAGGCCCAATTAAATAATTAAGGTCCATTAAGTCATAATTGGACCTTTTGGATTCGGTTTTGGCCTAATTGGATCCAACCAATTTTGCCTAAACCCAACTTTGTTACAACAAAGCCCAAAAGCCCAATTACAACCTAACAAGCCCAATTTCCAAAATCAAGCCCAAATTATTAACTTATAAAATTCCAAATTTCACAATTAATTAACCTAAGTGTAATACACAATCAATTACCCAATTAACATTTCTAAAATATCAATTAGCCTAATTAATCATGCACTTTAACAACCAAATAGTGTCCAACACAATTCAATTAAAATCAAACCCAATTAACATGCTATCAAGTCTCGGCAATTAGGGGTTTTTCAATTCGATTCGGTTTCAATCCAATTGAGTCCACAATCTTAATTTCCCAAATCAATTCAATTCATCCAATGAATTAAACAAAAAATCACAAATGAATTTCATGTTCCTCAAGTTCGGCCAAGCCACTTTAAAAGGGAAAAAATGTCTAAATCAAAATTCAATCAAATGAACTTCAAAACAACATTAACCATTGTTTAAGTCATCCAATGATCAAACAAAACAAAATTACCAAGACATTAGGTTCTTCCAATTTTCGGCCAAGCATCCAATTTGGGGAAAATTGAATCCAATTCAATTTCATGAAATTAATCACCACACAATCTCAATTAACATGTTCTAAGCATACTTAAACATCCAATTCAATTAAAACATGCTAAACACATTTTACCCAATTTCAAGTTTCATTTCAACCTAAAGAATTGGAAAATTGATCTAATCCAATTTTCTTGAAATTGATCATGCACAACTTCAATTCAACCTCATTCAAGCATAATGCATCAAACAATTCAACCAAATCATGCCTAAATCGAGTTTACCCAAATTAAAGTTTTGACAAAAAATAAGCAAATTGGGGAAAATCAATCCAATCAATTTTTTTTATCAAATTGATTACATACAACTCAAATTCAATCATATATAATCATCCTCAAACAATCAATTAGACAGAATCAAGCCAAAATCAAAAAGCCCCAAATTTGCTCAAGAACCCTAATTCGGTTTTCATGCAATCAAAGCTCTAGATACCATTGTTGGAGTTAAATCAAGTCCCAAGATCAACAAATCATGCATAAAAAACCGCATATGAACACATCAAAGGAGTAAGGCGGAATTCATACTCACATTGATGGGTTTTGATGGATGAAGAACAAGATGCGTTTTGGCTCTTCATCATGCTCGGTTTTGGCTTCCAAGTGCAGTGAGCTATTCGGTTGGGATCCTCTTTGAACCTCCAAGAATCGGCCATGCAAGACTCCATTGAAGCTCCAAGCTTCAAGCTTCCATGCTCAAAGATTTCGTTTCCTATCACCATAATACAACCCATGTGTGTGCTAGCACCATCCTTCTTCATTTGCTTCTCAAAATCGGTCTAACCAAAAATTTGAAGAACAAGAATCGGTCCAAAACCGTGAGGGAGAGAAGAAGGAGAGAAAGAGAAAAGAGGGAAAATAAAGCTTCACAAAAAAACGTGAACTTGCATGTGGGAGAGAGAAAATAATAGCCTTTTATTATATATTTATTTCATTTACCAAGTAAATAAATAAATAAACATATGTATTACTTTAATACAAAAGTTAAATGGAAAAAGCAAAAAGCAAAAGTCCTTTCACCTTTATTCCCATCACCTTTTACTATTCACATCAAGTCACTTTAATAAAGTTACAACATGTCATGTCACATCACATCACTCAAAGTGATAAGTGATTTGACAATTGATGCGACTAGCGATTTGACGCTTGATGTGACTTGCGTGCCGCGCTCGAATTCGAAATGCGAATGCGCTCGCAATCACTCTAGGGCTCGGGTTCGCTAATTCCAAATTAACGAATTTTCCGTCGCGTCGTAATTAAGTGATTACGCCTAGCGAATTCACTATTCACGTCGCTAACGAATTAATTCTAAATTAATTCGTTCGCCCGAATTAAAATCTAATTTTAATTCCGCGTCGAAATCTAATTTCGATTAATATATCGAATATATTAATTTTATCGATTAATTCCAAATTAATCGTTCTCTCTCTTTAACGATATTTTATCCGAGATAAAATATCTCCGTAATTAATCCCAGATTAATTTTCTCTCTCATCGAATTAATCCCAGATTAATTCTATCTCTCTCTTCTAATTAATCCCAGATTAATCAAAGTGCGAGTCATACGTCATCGGTGAATCTTCAGGAAGCGACCCATGAGATCTCCGGATATGTTGGCAGTAAATACGATCGTCGGACTGTCCGAACACGTAAGTACCTCGTACTACGTTTATATCAATTTACAAGACAAGGTTGGCTTCTAGCAAAGCGCCATGCCTACCCAATTCTCCAGAAATATTCTTACAGGAATATAAGATCTATATCAAGCGTAGTATACCGTAGTATTGCGTATATTGATCCAGTATCGGATGATCACATGCTAGGCCTAGGGCTGGAGATGTGTCTACCCCGTACGAAACATATATCGGACATCAAGCAACTAGTCTCTTTAAATCGGACAATCCTGACCTGGTCATATTGTCCCGACGGTTGCAACCTTTTATAGAGTACTAGTTCTGTGCCCTGCATGATCATCACCTCCATATGTCTGAAGCGATACTTCCATCTTGACATCACATCCAGTACACTACGCTTCTCGATAAACCCAGAAGAGGTGTACACAGAACCGGTTAAGGTCCCCAACCCCCAAACCCAAGTTTACCGATTGTCGCAAGTACTAGCGATGTAAGTCTCAGGTTAAGACCATATACACCTACCCTGATGCGGCCTCCCATAGACACATAGACATACTACCAATGGGATTCCGCGGGGTCTATCCAGAGCGAAGCTGTTTTCCGTACCATCGGTAAAACACAACCTCCTATCGCACTTGCATAAGTATCCAATACTTAAATATATGAGAACTATGCCGTTGTGCCCTCACAAACGCGCACAAGTGCAATACTAGCCTATTCCGCATTATCGATGTCCTGTCTCGATAATACTACGGCTAGGGATATTTAATGATTAATCCTTCGTGGACTGATACTGTCTCATATCATCTCAATCCAGGAACTAATCATATGGACCTCTCTTCATTTATATATATCTATGGTGATCTAATCACAAATGATGAGAGTGCAATTTCTTTGTCACATAGTTAATTTGCTACAACAACACAATGATCTGTGCAAATAGTGACGCTATGGGTCATAATGTCCAACAGGTACAACCAAGCCCAAAAGCCCAATTACAACCTTTAAGGCCCAAATCCAATTTAAACCCAATTAATTAATTTACAAAATTCCAAATTCCACATTAATTAACCTAAGTGTAATACACAATTAATCACCCAATTAACATTTCTAAAACATCAATTAGCCTAATTAATCATGCACTTTAACATCAAATAGTGTCCAACACAATTTAATCAAAATCAAACCATTTCATGCTTTATACGTCTCGGCAATTAGGGGTTTTTCAATCCGATTCGGTTTCAATCCAATTGAATCCACAATCATCATTTCCCAAATCAATTCAACTTATCCAATGAATCAAAAAACAAAAATCACCATGAATTTTATGTCTCTCAGAATTCGGCCAAGCCTTTATTTTGGGGAAAATTTTTCCAATTCAAAATTCAATCCAATTAAACCTCAAATCAACATTACCCATTGTTTTAAGTCATCCAATGATCAAAAAACAAAATTACCAGACAATTAGGGTTCCTCCATTTTCGGCCAAGCCAAAGGTTTTGGGGAAAATTGATCCAATCCAATTTTCTTGAAATTGATCAAGCACAACTTCAATTCAACCTCATTTAAGCATACTTAATCAAACAATTTAACCAATTCATGCTCAAATCGATTTTGCCCAATTTTAAACACTAAAAATTTCATGCTTGATATAAGCTCTGATACCATTGTTGGTTTCTAATTAGGTCCCAAGAATCATCAAATCAAGCAAGAAATAAGTGAATACAACAAAGGAGAATGGCGGAAACATACTCACAATGATCGGATCTTGGATGCTACGAAGAACAAAACTCCTCCAAGATGGCTTGAAGCTCTCGGCAATGACTCCCAATGGCAGTGGGGTGCTCAGCTTCACTGGTTTTGCTCTCCACCATTTATCGGCCATGGATGACCTCCATGAAGCTCCAAGCTTCAAGCTTCCAAAGATGATTCCAAGCTCACGAAAACGCTGCCCTATCACCTTAGGATGACTCAAGTGTGTGCTAGCACTTTGTATTTTGCAACAAAATACACATCTTCTTCTCTTTGATTTTCGGCAGAACCAGAAAAATGAAAGAAGAAAGAAATCGGCTCCAAGAAAGAAAGAAAAATGAGAGAAGATGAGGGAAATAGAGAAACCGTGAGTGAGGAGAGAGAGAGAAAAAGAAAAATGTATTTGGTTTATATATTTTCCAAAATAAATACCAAATTCCTTTTACTTTTCAAAAAAGCAAAAGTCAAAAAGCAAAAAACTATTAAATGCTTTTTAACTACCACATCAATCACTCAATCAATCAATCAAATTGTCACATCACTCAAAGTGACATGTGATTTGACGCTTGATGTGACTAATGATTTGACGCTTGATTTGACTTACGTGCCGTACTCGAATTTGAAATGCGAATGCGCTCGCAAATAATCCTGGGCTCGGGTTCGCTAATTCCAAATTAACGAATTTTCCGTTGCGACGTAATTAAATGATTATGCCTAGCGAAATCACTATTCACGTCGCTAATGAATTAATTCTAAATTAACTCGTTCGCCCGAATTAAAATCCAATTTCAATTCCGCGTCGAAATCCAATTTCGCATAATATATCGAATATATTATTTTATCGATTAATTCTAAATTAATCGTTCTCTCTCTTTAATTAATATTTTATCCAAGATAAAATATCTCCGTAATTAATCCCAGATTAATTTTCTCTCTCTTATAATTAATCCCAGATTAATTAAGTGCGAGTCATACATCATCGGTGAATCTTCGGGAAGCGACCCATGAGATCCCCGAATATGTTGGCAATAAATACGGTCGTCGGACTATCCGAACACGTAAGTACAAAGTACTACGTTTATACCGATTTACAAGACGACGTTGGCTTCTAGCAAAGTGCCATGCCTACCCAATTCTCCAGAAATATCCTTATAGGAATAAGCGATCTATATCAAGCATAGTATACCGTAGTATTGTGTATGTCGATCCAGTATCGGATGTCCACGTGCTAGGCCTGGGGCTGGAATTGTGTCTGCCCCGTACGAAGCACATATCAGATGTCTAGTAACTAGTCTCTTTAATCGGATATACATGACCTAGTCATAATATCTCAATAGCTCGAGCATTTATGAGAACGAGTTCTGTATCCTATGTGACCATCATCTCCATATGACTGGAGTGATACTTCCGTCTTAACATCACACCCAATACACTACGATTCTCAATATACCGAGCATTGGCGTACACAGAACCTGTTAAAGTCCTGGACGACCTCAACCAAAGTATATTGATTGTCGCAAGTATTAGTGATGCAAGTCTCAGGTTAAGACCAAATACACCTACCCTGATTGCGGACTCCCATAGACACATAGTCATACTACCAATGGGATTCCGCGGGGGTCTATCCAGAGCGAAGCTGTTTCCCGTACCATCGGTAAAACACAACCTTCTATCACACTTGCATGAGTATCTTATACCCAAATATATGAGAACTATGCCGTTGCGCCCTCACAACGTGCACAAGTGTAATACTAGTCTTTTACGTATTTATCGATGTTCAATCCCGATAATACTCTGACTAGGGATATTTAATGATTTATCCTTCCTGGACTGATACTGTCTCATATCGTTCTCAGTCCAGGAACAAATCACAGGGACCTTATATCATTTATATATCTCGGTGATCTAATCACAAATGATAAGAGTGCAATCTCCTTTGTCACATAGTTAATTTGTACACAACACCGTGATCTGTATAAATAGTGACGCTATGGGTCATAATTGTCCAACATTTTAGGCCTTGGGCGTGTGGTGCATGGGCTTTGTGGGTTGTAGGGGTTTTGGACTGAGGCTAAGGTTTGAAACAGAAACTGACTGAGCGAATCTGAGGCTGGCTAGTGAGTCCAAATCCAATGAGGTGCTAATTTTGAAGTTTTTCCTTCCGGCATTCGTTTCCCGCGACTTCCATAAATTTTCAGGTAGTGCCTACATACGAGGCTCATCATTGGGCTTCTGTAAAAATGTAGTGTCTACAGTCACCCCCACTTTGATGGGGCTTATGCAATGTGTGACTGTGACAATCCTATCAAAGTCATGCATGCATTTTTGCTTACCTGGTTCGTCGCCCATTGCCGGACTTACCCGTTGTTTCGCGGCTGATGTGAGATGCTTCGAACTCTGAGTTAATGGTGAGGTGCTTTGACCCATTGGATTCATCCCTGTGAGATTCTTCGATCTCTAGGATTTATTCCTGAACTGAGTTGATTTGATGGTGAGGTGCTTCGACCCCTGGGATTCACCCCTGTGAGATGTTTCGATCTCTAGGATTCATTCCCGAACTGAGTTGATTTGAGATGGTTCATTCCCGAATCGTTCCTATTGTGAGATGGTTCATTCCCAAACCGTTAATGGTGTGAGATGGTTCATTCCCGAACTGTTCCTGGTGTAAGATGGTTAATTCCCGAACCGTTCCTCGTGTGAGATGGTTCATTCCTAAACCATTCCTGGTGTGAGATGGTTCATTACCGAACCATTTCTGGTGTGAGATGGTTCATTCTCGAACCGTTCCTAGTGTGAGATGGTTCATTCCCTAAGGCGCTTCGACTTCAGGGATTTGTTCCCGCACTGATGGGTGTTGGCATTTTAGTCCACCCGCGTGACCCTTCGATCCGCTGGGGAGTTTTTTCTATGATGATGAGGTGCTTCGACCTCTGGGATTTATTCCGAAACTGTTGATAATGTGGGCCTCGCCCCCTAGGATTCATTCCCAAAATTATTGATAATGGTGGTGATGCACTTCGACCCCTGATTCGTCCTCATTCTCGGAGTGACATTCACTGCTTGCTCGTCCTCATTCCCGAGGAGTTACTGGTCCTCATTCCTGAGATTATTCTTCATTTCCGGAGTGCCAATCCCGGCTTACTTGTCCTCATTCCCGAAGAGTTGCTCGTCTTCACCGCTTTTATTTTTCTTCAAACCCTGCGAAAACAAAATAAAAATTATGTGTATGTGACATGTATGCATGGATGCATTCCCTATTCCGATGGGTTTTCTTTGTCCTATTGGATTGACGTCATCCTTGGTTAGGTCTTCCTTGCGCCATAGGGTGGTTTTCTTCACCCTTTTAGGAATCCTTTTAGCCTTTGGGTGCCCCATTGGCCTGCTGACAGGTTCCTTCTACCAATTCTCCTCCGGTGATTGCTCAATTCTCTTTGGTCTCACGGCTCAAGATCCTATTGTGTCCCTTATTTACGGGGTGGTAAACTGATCATCCTCAGACCTGGCTCAACTTTCTACTCTTCGCTACCTGCACCAAGTCAAGGTGGATTACACCCTTTTGAAAGCATCCTCATTCTTTTGGGATCATGTCTTTCGATTCCCAGATTTCGAAATATGTCATCTCCCTGAGGAGTTTGCTGCCATTCTCGACTTGTATTTTTCTCTTTCTACCATTCTCGGATACTGAAAATCATGTCTTCTGATTCTCGAAGCTTTCCTTTGTTATCCTGAGGATGCGGAAAAGGTACTGCCTTGTGCTTCGTCCATTGAGTCACAAGCCTTTTCTATCTTTTGCCTAAGTTGTCCTTTCGGATTTTGAACTTAGCGTATTGCCTATCTTGCTTGAGTCACTTTTTCAGGTTTTCAACTCAGCGAGCTAATTTTTTTTTTTTTTCAGATCTATCCTCATTCTCGAGGTTGTTCTCCATTCCCGGAGTGCCATTCCCGCTTGCTCGTCCTCATTCCGAGGTTGTTCTCTGTTCTTGGAGTTCTTCTCCATTCTTGGAGTTCTTCGTCCCCATTCCCGAGGTTGCTCTATTTCTCTCCATTCTCGGAGTTCTTCTTCTGGATCTCCTGACCTTGGTCCAGCATCTAAGAACAAAAGACATGATTTGTAATTACTTGACTCTAATCTTTCTCGGTTAGCTGGAATTTATGCAATCTATGAACATCTTGAACATTTGTTTCAGTAAAGGCTTTTGCATTAATTCTGAGTACATATGTAGGAAATAAACGGCATTGCAAGGGTACCTCTGTCGCTAACTGTTCCTCACAGATTTTACAATTAGCCATTTTTCTTGCTCACTCATGCTCTATATTTTGCTTGGGGTGTCATTTGTGGATTTTCAACCCAACGAGCCTCTCTCTCTATTTTTTTCTTTTTTTTAATGCAAAGTATTGTTTCAGCCTGTCCACGTTGATGGGCTCGGTGAACTCGTTCCCTTCCAAATCTGACAGTCTCACTGCCCCATTCCCCATCACCTTCTTGACTCGGTAGGGCCTTTCCCAATTGGGCCTGCACTTTCCCCTTGGGTCCATTAGCAATGGCTTTGACTACTTCAGCACTAGATCACCTTCTCTGATCTTGGTGGGACGCACCTTCTTATTGAACGCCCGGGCCAACCTTTTCTAGTATAGTTGCATATGGTATAAGGACTTCATCCGTTTCTCATCCAGGAGTGATAGCTGTTCGAACCTCAGTGAGGCCCATTCCTACTCAGGCAATCCCGCCTCTGCTAGCACTCTCATTGAGTGTATCTCTATTTCCATTGGTAACACTGCCTCCATCCCGTAAACCAAGGCATAAGGTGTGGATCCCGTTGCCGTTCTCACCAAAGTTCTATACCCCCACAAGGCATACGACAGTTTGTCAGCCCAATCTTTTTAACTTTCTATCATCTTGGCTAGTATTTTCTTTATGGTTTTATTGGCCGCTTCCACTACCCCATTAGCTTGTAGCCTGTAAGGTGATGATTTGTGATGCCCTATCCCATACTTCTGCAACATCACATTTGTTTCTCCCTGAAATTCGACTCCATTGTCCGTCACTATGTGATATGGCATTCTGTATCGACATACTATATTTCGGGCTATGAACTTTTCCATCTGCTTCGTCGTAACATTACGGAATGACTCGGCTTCCACCGATTTTGAAAAATAGTCTACCGCCACTACTATGAAGCGATGTCTATTTGATTCATGTGGCTTGATTTCTCCAATCATGTCAATACCCCATGCTGAGAAAGACCATGGTTCTGACAGTCTGTGCAATTTCGTAGTTGGTAAATGGTTTAAGTTGTCGTGTGCCTGGCAATCGTGACAGTGCTTCACTAGCTTTACGCAGTCAGCTTCCATGGTTGACCAGTAAAATCCCTGCCTCACTATCTTACGAGACAAATTCAATTCGTTCATGTGCGGTCCACATACTTCAGCGTGCACCTCTTCCATCACCTTCTGAGCCTCTTCTTTTCTTAAACATTTCAGCTGGATGCCATTGGCTTGTCTCTTGTACAGCTCTCCCCTTAAACTCATATATTGGGAAGCCAATTTCTAAATGGCTATTCTGTCTTTCTTGCCGTCTCCTTCTGGGAATTCTTCACATTCTATATATTGTAGAATGTCATAGTACCACGGCTTCCCATCGTCGACTTCAACTTCCAAGATTCTATCTATCCCATAACAGGGTCTGCTAGCTGTTGTCAGTACCAGGGGTCTCATTACCAGTTTTTCAAGATTTTCCCAAGTTACAGCTAGGGTGGCTAGTGCATCCGCCATTTGGTTCTCTTCTCGTGGAAAGTGTTGGAACTTACAGTCGGGGATAGCCTGTGCTAACTTCCTGAGATGGAGTAGGTAGGGTTTCAATCGGTCTTCCTTCAATTCCCATTCCCCTCGCATCTGTCGAACTACCAACATCGAGTCTCCATAAACTTCCACGTCCATAGCTCTTAGGGCTATTAGTGCTTTCAGTCCAAAGATACATGCTTTATATTCGACCATGTTGTTGGTTACTCCGAACGTCAACCTTTTGGCCATAGGTAGGGTTTCTCATTCGGGGGTTACTATCACAATTCATATTCCAGCTCCTTTGTAATTCACCGCTCTGTCGAAATGCATTTTCCACCCCTGGATAGTTATGGCTTAAACCTTCTCGTATGGGAATTCGAACTTATATTGATCTCCTTCTATGGGTTGTAATGCCAAGAATTCTGCTACGGCCCTCCATTTTACTACCTTAGAGGTGAGGTATTCTATATCAAACTCCGTCAGTAGCACAAACTATCTGCCCAACTTCCCTACCAGTGAAGGTGCTGACTGTAAATACTTTAGGGGATTCTCATATCCTACCACTTTTATCTTATATGATTGGAAGTAATGACGCAACTTTCGGGAAGCCCATATCACCGCCAAACAGATATTTTCCACTTCTTGATAGCGGGCTTCATACGGAAGCATCTTACTGAGGTAATAGACTGCATGTTCCACCCATGTCTCGTCTGCCTGTACCATCATCGCCCCCATCGCTTCGGGTTCTATGGCCAAATACAATGTAGGACTTCGCATACCCGGCTGGACGTATTTCATGTCCAGCTAGGCATGCCGTGTCCGGAACTATAAAAATAGATAGGGTGCCCTCAGGTCTTACCTTTTAAGTCGTTTTCTTGAAAGTGCGTTAGGTCGTCGCCGGAAGGATTGCTGGTTTGCTATTTCACTGTTTCGCTGTTTCTGCTCACTATTTTATTGTTTCTGGTTGCTGTTTTTGGCATGCTGTTTGCTATTTTTTGCTCAATATTTTTTGGCAACTGTTTACTTTTTGGGGCTTTTTTTTTTTTGTTTTTGGCTGTTGTTTTGGTTGTTTTTGGGATGCTGTTTTTGCTATTTTTTGGTGCAATTTTCTTCTATTTTTTGGTGGTTACTTCACTATTTTAGGCTTGTTGTTTTTGTTGGACAATTATGACCAATAGCATCACTATTTGTACAGATCATGGTGTTGTTATACAAATTAACTATGTGACAAAGGAAATTGCCTTTTTATCATGTGTAATTAGATTACCAAGATATATAAATGATAGAAGGTCCTTATGATTAGTTCCGGATTGAGATGATATGAGACAGTATCAATCCATGAAGGTTTAATCATTAAATATCCCTAGTCGGAGTATTATCGAGATTGGACATCGATAATGCGTAAAAGACTAGTATTACACTTGGGCGCATTGTGGGAGCATAAAGACATAATTCTCATATATTTGGGTATAGGATACTCATGCAAGTGTAATAGGAGGTTGTGTTTACTGATGGTACGGAAACAACTTCGGTTTGGATAAACCCCTTGGAATTCCATTGGTAGTATGACTATGTGTCTATGGAAGTCCGAATCAGGGTAGGTGTATTTGGTCTTAACCTGCGACTTGCACCGCTAATACTTGCGACAATCAATATACTTGGTTTTGGTCATCCAGGGCTTTAACAGGTTCTGTGTACGCCTCTTCTGGGTATATTGAGAATCGTAGTGTATTGGGTGTGATGTCGAGATGGAAGTATCACTCCAGTCATAGTGGAGATGATGATCACGTAGGATACGGAACTGGTGCTCTTTTATGCTGCAGCTATCGGGATAATATGACTAGGTCATGATTATCTGATTATAGAGACTAGTTACCAGAGATCCGATATGTGCTTCGTACGGGGCAAACACAATTCTAGCCCCAGGCCTAGCACATGACATCCGATACTGGATCGTAATACGCAATACTACGTATACTACTCCTGATAAAGATCACATATTCCTTTAAGAATATTTCTGGAGAATTGGGTAGGAACGGTGCTTTGCTAGAAGCCAACGATGTCTTGTAAATCGGTAAAAACGTATTACTAGGTACGTACGTGTTCGGATAGTTCGACGACCGGATTTACTGCCAACATATCTGGGGATCTCATGGGTCGCTTCCCGAAGATTCACTAATGACGTATGCCTCGTACTTTATTAATCTGGGATTAATTATAAGAGAGATAAAATTAATCTGGGATTAATTACATATATATTTTATCTGGGATAAAATATTATTAAAAGAGAGAGAACGATTAATTTGGAATTAATCGATAAAATAATATATTCGATATATTATACAAAATTACATTTCGACGCGGAATTAAAATTAGATTTTAATTCGGGCGAACGAGTTAATTTAGAATTAATTTGTTAGCGATGTAAATAGTAATTTTGTTAGGCATAATTATTTAATTAGATTTGATTTAATTACGTCGCAACGAAAAATTCGTTAATTCGGAATTAGCGAACCCAAGCCTGGGAGTGTTTGTGGGCCCACTCGCATTTCGAATTTAAGTGCGGCCCACAAGTCACATCACGCGTCACATCACTCGTCATTCAAGTGATGGATGTATTGTCACTTTGAGTGATTGACAACCAGTCACTATTCATAAGTGATGTGAGTTGTTGGAAGGCAATAATTGCCATTTTGCCTCCAAAAATTGTCTAAGCCTTTTGGAAAAGCTTTGACTAATTTTTGGTATTAGTCTAAGCTTTGTCTAAGAAGTGTGTTGGAAAGAGAGAGAAGTGTGTTGGTTTGGAAGCCTTTTGGAAAAGCTTTGACTAATTTTTGGTATTTGTTTTAGAAACAAAACCAAACCAACACACTTCTCTCTCTTTCCAACACACACACGGTTTTGGGAACCATTTTCTCCCTCTCTCCCATTCGGCTTTTGAAGCCAATTTTCTTCTCATTTCTTGCTTGGCCGAGACATAAAAGAAGGAACAAGGAAGATTTATGGAAAATCTTTCCAATGCTAGCACATGAAGAGTCATCCAAAGGTGATAGGGAAACCTATTCATGAGCATGGAATCACAACACAAAGCTTGGAGCTTGGAGATCCATCCATGGAGTTGACCGAATTTTGGAGGAGCACAAAAACAACCCATTGCCGAGAGCTTCCAAGGAGGAGCCAAAAGTTTTTTGTGTTCGACGCATCACAAAGCCATACTTCTTGTTGTATTCGCACATGATTTCATTGCTTGAATTGATCTTGGGACTAATATAGAAACCCAACAGTTTTGGTTGTATTTTGGGGCTGTTTTCTTCTATTTTTGGGTTTTTTTGGAACTATTGTTTGGGTTGTTTTGCTGCTGTTTGTTCAGTTTTCTGGTTGATATTTCTGGTGTTGTTTGTTGGTGATGGCTTCACGGTTTTCTGGTTTTTTTCTTGGGTTCTTGTTTGTTCGGTGGAGGGCTTTTATTTTTGTGTGTTGGTTTGTTCGGTGGAGGGCTATTTGTTGTTTTTTTGGGTGATGGTCGATGATTGACTTTTATTTTTGTGTGTTTTTTTGTTTGGTGGAGGACTGTTTGTTGTTGTTTTGGCTGGTTGTATGTTTCATGGCTTCTAGTTGTTTTGTCTGGTTGTATGTTCACGGCTTCTAGTTGTTTTGGCTGGTTGTATGTTTCAGGGCTTTTGGTTTTTTGGTTCCACGGCTTTTAGGTTTTTTTTTGTCTCTTTTTTTGGGTTTTGCTCGGTTGTTTCAAAGAAGAAGAAGATGAGAAAGCCTCAAGGGTTTTTTGTTTGTTTTCTATTACCGTCCAAAGCCAAGAAAGAGAGTCTCCCCTCAAGTTTGGTGGTTGCTCCATTTTATAATGACAGGGGATTTCCAAATCATGGAAATAAATCACATTGATTTGGGAATATATTTTTTTGGGATACAATCTCTTGTTAAATTGGATGGGATCCCCAAAATCTTACTAAATTGGAAAGTGATTTGAGGGGATTTGCACATGTGTTTTGCATGGGATTTCAAATCTTTATTAAATTGGAAAATGTTGATGCAGGAATTTGAGCATGTGTTTTGCATGGGGTTTTCTTCTTTTGGGCGTGTATGGTGTCTTTTGGGCCTTGGGCGTGTAGTGCATGGGCTTTGTGGGATGCAGGGGTTTTGGGCCTAGGCTAAGGTTTGAAATAGAAACTGACTGAGCGAATCCGAGGCTGGCTAGTGAGTCTGAATCCAATGAGGTGCCAATTTTGGAATTTTTCCTTCTGGCATTTGTTTCCCGCGACTTCCATAACTTTCAGGTAGTGCCTCCATAAGAGGCTCATCATTGGGCTTATGCAAAAAAGCAGTGTCTACACAAAGGTTTATGGATGATTCCCAAAACTTGACTTCCTCCTTCCTAATTCATGTGATGCCTTAGCGAATTCTGGTTTGGAACCAGAACTAGTACCGCAAAATACACAAATGCTTACAACTCGTCTTCTTGAAGTTGCTTCCAATTTTTTTTTTAATATTTCTTTCTCAAATCTGGATGTCTACAAGAGTGCAATGACGAGCTCAATTTATAGATCCTAAAAAAGTGGTGAGTAATAATAGCACTAGTACCTGCCAAATGACAATTATTAGCTAAAAAAGTAAAATAAATCGTGAATGTTAAAAAGTCTAGATCCTGTCAGCGAAAATAAAAGAAAATAAATCAAATCATAATAATTCTCATGTTACCACATGGACGATCCTGGATCAAGGTCGACATACATTTTTAGAATGAACTGCAGCTATAGATAAAACACAAACAATGTACCCACTTTGTTTGCTCTCTATGGGCTATTTTAAATTACTAATTTTAGACTTAAATCCTTAGTGTATGATACTCATGCATTAAGCCTGAAGGCACATAAGTAATAAATGGTAAACTCGACAGTTTATAATATTCGATTTAAATCAAAATAATTGATAATTGAATACATAAATTTTAAACAAAGATTTATGTTTACAAAATTACATGAAGCTCTCGAGCATATATCCCAACAGCAACAAGTGTCCATATTCTCCAATCCTGAGTAACTGGGTGCTGGGATCTAAGGTACAAATGGCTGGAACTCAGCCTGCAATCACAAAGAAATTATGGGGGGAGGGGGGTGGGAGTCACTGAAGTAACCTAGTGAGTGAGTATTATAAAAGAAAAACAAAGTAAAACATGGTACCTTATAGAAATACTAATTTGTGAGCAAATCATTTTTGAAGTAATGAAAATTTAAATTACAGAAACCTGTAAATCAGGTTCGCGTCGCGACGCCAAAGGATTTAGCGTCATGATGCATAATGGAAAATTTAGAGCCGATTCTGGAATGTTTGCGTCGTGACGCGTAACACCTTACGTTAAGCCGCGAGATCAAAATATCCCCAAGTTAGTTTTTAATTCATTCCAGTTCAACCCCAGTGTATTAGAAACCATCTTAAGAGTCTCGTATCAACTCATATGTTTATATTACTGTTGGGATGTGTCAGTGTTCCTAGAACATGCCAAGATCGCCTAAGAGTGATTCGTGTGTGAAAATAAAAGAGAGTTGCGGAAAAACTCACCTTGCTTGGATTTAGGATTTCAAAAATTCCTCATTTGTTGGATGTAATGGAATCTCCAAGCCTTCAAGTCGTGTTCCATACTCTCGGATTGGTTTCCCTATCACCTCATTTGTCTATTTAAAGTGCTAGCTTTGTGGAATTTTGCAACAAAATTCCATAGGAGAAAGCTTGAAGTTTCGACCCTAATGAGAGAGGAAAAGGAATAGTGCATTTTGATTTCCAAAATCATATATATAAAAGTTGACTTCAAAGTTGGTAAAATGCATTTTCAAAAAAGTAAATACAAAGTGTTTTGGATAAGTTTCCAACAAAACCCATCAACCAAATCTATCACCAAAGGTGACTAATGATGTAAGTAAAATAGGCCCCATTAAATTCCAAACTTAAGTCGGAAAATCCAACACGCAACTTCGCTCGGGCCCGGGTTCGTTTAATTCCGAATTAAACAAATTTTCCGTTGCGACTTAATTAAATCCAATTTAATTAAATAACAATGCCTCGCAATATTATCACGTAAGTCGCTTACGAATTAATTCCAAATTAATTCGTTCGCACGAATTAAAATCCAATCTTAATTCCGCATTGAAATCTAATTTCAATTAATATATCTAATATATTATTTTTGACCAAATAAATAAAATAAATAGTAAAATCTAATTTCACCATTAAATTTATTTTGCCGATTAATTCCAAATTAATCGCGTTCTCTCTTCTCGAAGAATTTATTCCCAGATAAATTCTCGACGTAATTAATCACAGATTAATTCTTTCTCTGATAATTAATCCCATATTAATTCTTGCCACAATTAATCCCAGATTAATTTTCTCTCTCTCATAATTAATCCTAGATTAATTCTGTTCGAGTCAAATCTCATCGGTGAATCTTTGGGAAGCAACCCAAGAGATACCTGGATATGTTGGCAGTAAATACAGTCATCAGACTATCCGAATACATGTGTACCCAGTACTTACCGATTTACAAGACATGGTTGGCTTCTAGCAAAACACCGTGCCTACCCAATTCTCCAAAAATATTCTTATGCGGAATACTAGATCTTTGTCAGGCGTAGTATACGTAGTATTGCGTATTACGATCCAGTATCGAATATCACATGCTAGGCCTAGGGCTGGAATTGTGTCTGCCCCGTACGAAGCATATATCGGATCACAGGCAACTAGTCTCTATAATCGGATAATCATGACCTAGTCATATTATCCCGATGACTGCAGTACTTTAGAGTACCAGTTCTGTATCCTTGCGTGATCATCATCTCCATATGACTGAAGTAATATTTCCATCTTGACATCACATCCAATACACTACGATTCTCAGTATACCAAGAAGAGGCGTACACATAACTTGTTAAAGCCCCGGACGACCAAAACCAAAGTATACTGGTTATCGCAAGTATTAGCGGTGCAAGTAACAGGTTAAGACCAAATACACCTACCCTGATTTGGATTCCCATAGACACATAGTCATACTACCAATGGGATTCCGAGAGGTCTATCCAGAGCGAAGCTGTTTCCGTACCATTAGTAAACAGAACCTCCTATTACACTTGCATGAGTATCCAATACCCAAATATAGGAGAACTATGCAGTTACGATTCTATAACACGCACAAGTGTAATACTAGTATATTTCGTATTATCGATGTCCAGTCTCGATAATACTACGACTAGAGATATTTAATGATTAAACCTTACATGGATTAATACTGTCTAATATCTTATTAATCTGGTACTAATCATATGGACTTTTATCATTTATATATCCCGATAATCCAATTACAAATGATAAAAGAGTAATTTCCTTTGTCACATAGTTTATTTGTACATCAACACCATGTTCTGTACAAATAGTGATGCTATGGGTCATAATTGTCCAAAAATCTCTCACTTGGCCTATAGCCAATCACTCAAGTGTCCTACACCTGAACTATGTACGGGTCGCTCAAACTTCTGCTGAGAAATAGCTTTCGTCAGCGGATTTACAATGTTATCATCTGCTGTATTTTATTCGATCATCACATCGCCACGATGTATGATCTGACGAATCAGATGAAATAGTCAAAGTATATACTTGGATAGTTGATGAGACAGCAATTCCTTAGCCTGTGTTGTAGCCCAGCTCAGCTATTAATAGAACTACACCTAATCCAATTAGGATTATATAGATCCAAAATGCTTATTTTGCTGCCTCAGCTGTAGCAATGTTCCGCTTTTGTTATTTATCCGGCAATAATATCTTGCTTGGAAGATTTCCAGCTCAATTTTCCGTTATTCAAACTAAATATGTATTCTAATTGCGACTTAAAGTCGTCTTTGTCGGTTTGGAAACTTGCAGCGGTGAACCTAGTCACCTCAAGTTCTCCTTTCCCCATATTCCCAGAAAGCATCCTTAGTTCCTCCAAGTGCACGAAGTGCAGTCCTAAATTCTAATTTTGCGCAAGTTTGGTATTTTGGTCATAACTCTTTTATCCGATATCTGATTATACTGATTCAAGTTGTAGATTAAAAAAGACGCAAAGATCTACAACTTTTAAATTTAAAATATTTTCGAATTCTGAAGTTTTCAAGACCGAAATTAATGAATAATCCAATGTGTTTTGTGTAATTACTAAAGTCATTATCAAAAAATAAAAAAATGGAAAATGACAATTTACAATTGTCAAACTTCCACAAAACATGCTTGCATGTTTAGTGGAGTGTTTTGTGGAGTGTCTTGTGGCATGTTTGGTGGAGTGTTTGGTGGAGGATTTTGTGGAGTGTTTGGTGGAGTGTTTGGTGGAGCTATTGGTGGAGAAATTGGTGGAAGCCTTTAGATTTTCCTATAAATACCAAGCCATTTCATTTGTAATTCTCATGATTTCCTTAGGTTTTTGTAAGGAATTTAAGGATTGCATCTTGTTTGTATTTATTTTAAGTATTTAATTTATGTATTTTTATTTTCAGTAATAGTTGTAGTTTATTTTCTTTTATTTATTTTATGTTTTGTTGTTAATTTTTCGCTGGGGGAATGGTGAAGATTTTATTATTTTAATTTAGATTAATCTTCCTTAATTATAATATGGAAATTATAATTTAACATAAAAGGTTATACCGCCTTAATGGCTGATTTTATTTATTTGACATAATGTGACACCGCATATATGGCCGGTCTTTATGTGACATATGATTACCGCCTATATGGCTGGTTTATGGACAAATAATGATACTGCTTTTATGGTCGGTCAGACTTAATTAAAATATGACATAATGAGGATACCGCCTATATGGCTTGTTGGTAATATCACTGATAAATTTTATATTATAGTAATGGATATTTCTAAATTAGAAATAGTAAAGGTGGATCCCCAACCCCTATCATTATATTTTTATTCGAGGGAAGTGATGAAACACAATATCCACACACTTAATAATTGATTTTCTTTTTATAGGCAATTCTTTAGTCTGTTTATTGAGTCTTGAGCTTAATGCTTCTTGTTAATTGGCCATTAATAAGATTTATGTGGTAAACTTAAAATGAACTTGGAAAAGGGATTTTAGGTTTCAGCCTTAGATTCAATAGCTCACGATCTTCCTTGAGGATAGATAACCCTTTAATAGATTTCCTTACAGGATATGAATATACCTATCGGGCGGGGGTAGCCATAATTGGAACTTCAACTTAATGAATTCAGGTAACTTGATTAACATAGGAATATGATTAATTGGGTTATTTTGGGTATTTGCATCTGACCATCGGAAGATGCTTTTGCATATCTTCGTGTTTCAGGTTAGCAAACTAATTTATTACACATATATAAGATAATCAATTCATCATTAGGATAATATTGTGTGGAATCACCACCCTAACTCTTTGTGTCTTTTATTTATTTTTCTTAGTATTTTCTTTTATTTATTTTATTTATGGAAATCCACATTCAACTAACCAAAATCAATCATTCTCTTCTCCCTTAAAAGGTTTCCGTTAAGGAAAGCGGTTTTGATGTCTAGCTGCCATTTTTCATAAATGAAATATGCAGTTATAGCAAGCATTATCCGAATGGATTTAATCATGGCAACAGGTGAAAAAATTTCATCGTAGTCGACACTATGTCTTTGATGATATCCTTTCTGTATAAGCCTAGCTGTGTACATTTGTATGTTGCCATCCATGTATGTCTTCACCATGAAGACCCATTTGCTACCAATAGGCACAATACCTTTGGTATATCACCCAGTGTCCAAACATGGTTGGTATACATGGAATCCATTTCGGACTTCATGACACTTTGCCATATAGCGGAGTCGATACCTCGTATCACTTCCTCATAAGTATTTGGTTCAGTATCCTCAATAAGACTAATGTCTACATGAGGTGAGATCAGAAACCCATATCTCCCAGGTTGTTTTCTGACTCTCTCCGACCTACGCGGTTCTTGTGTATTCGAAGATTATTGTTACAGTTTCATCCCTGATGAACTGTTGGTGTTCCGTAAGGACTCGGTGCCTTGAACAGTATTACTTCGATTTTCATCGAGTTTTACTTTCCTCCCACTTACCACAGCATTTAGGTATTCCTCTTAGGAAAACCGCATGGAGAGCAACAAATTTCTTTGTTCTCTTGTGAGTTGTGGAATTAGTTTCCTTAGGATAACCAATTACATAATGGCCACTTATCCGATTTGGGATGTAGTTTGGTATCATCCAAACATATGCCCAGCATTCCCTAATCTTCAGGAATGAGAAACCTGGTTTCTTTTCTGTTCATATCTAATATGAAGTCTGTCTAACCGATATTTTTCATGGAACCTTATTCAAATTAAGTATTGCACTGTTTAATGTGTATCCTCAGAAGGAAATTGGTAGCTCATAGCGATTTATCATTAACCTTACCATGTCCAACAAAGTTTGGTTTCTCTGTTCGAACACACCGTCAAATTGAGGTGTCCCGAGAGGAGTCCACTGTGAAAAAATATCATACTCTTTCATGTAATCGAGAAACTTATTGCTCAAGTATTTTCCACCACGGTCCAACCGTAATGTTTTAATACTTTAGCCGGTATGTCTTTCTACTTCGTGTCAAAACTCATTGATTATATCAAAAGTTTCCAACTTGTGTTTCAGAAGATACACATAATTGTAACGCGATGTCACACACGTAAAGTTTACGAAGTATTTATATCCACCTCTAGCTTAGCTAGACATGGGGCCACTTACGTCACTATAAACGAGGGCTAACAGATTGGTGGTACTTGCACTTTTACCAAATAAAAGGTGTTTTAGGCACTTTGCCTAATAAACTAGATTCGTACACATCATTTGAATTAGAATCAAATCCATCCTAGGATCCACTCTTCGAAAATGTGGATATACAAGTCTTGTTAATATGTCCCAGACAACAATGCCACTTTTAAGTCTCAACAGATTTCTTCAGTTTGAGCTTTTGTTTGTCTTGTTATATGTTTAAGATTCAAAATATAAATATTGTTATTCACATCTAATGTGTATATCTCAATGTCTTCTTTATAAACAAAACACCCGGTGTTCTGGAACATAAAGGTATACCCGCATCGGGTTAAACTAGATATATAAATAATATTTCCAGTCAAACTTGGTATATTTTAACAGTTTCCTAATTTAAGTACATGCCTAAAGGACAGTTCCAAAACTTAGGTTCCCATAGCCAAAACAGCGACTCTCGTCCCATTTCCAACTCATTGGTCGATCTCATCTAAAGCCAATATCATGCTTATTAGCAGATCCCGCACATCAGTACATATGTATGTACCACATCCAGTATCAAAAGTTTATATAAGTGAGAACTCTAAAGTTTAAGAGTAAGCCACTGATTTTGAGGATCCTTAAGTTTAAGAGTAAGCCACTAGAGGAATCTCAAGTTAAACGTTTTGAGGTATTTGCCTAGGCTAGCACTAAGGCAAAATACCCGTGCACTCAAGGCGTAGTCTTGCCATTGAGTTTTGGCTTTGGTGTGTGCACCTTTGGAGGCTACACACTTGGGTGGCTATTTGGAAAATGGAGGAGCTTGCTGAGTTCAAGAAAATCTTGTAGATTGGAGGGAGGACTGGAGGAGTCTTCGGTTCAAGTAAGCCATTTTCTTTCTTTATTTTTAATTAGAGTTCTTATGATAGTTAGCATGTTTAAGTTTATGTTCTTTGCATGTTTTATGAGTTTTTATGCTTAGAATATATAGTAACATGCCTAGGCTTGTAGAATAATCAAAACAAATGGGTCTTGGGCAAAGGGATAGCGGCATCATAATTTTTAATTTTCCGCTGCGCAGTCGCAGCCGATTCCCACCAGTAGTATCAGCGCGCCGTTTTTGTTTTGATTAGTTCTCTCTCATTTCAACTCGAAATTGGTTGTGTAAAAGTTCGTGGAAAGCTAACACCCTGAACTTAATTTTAGGCACAAGTTTTGCATGATTTGGTTAAGATTTGAATTGTTAAATTACATTTAAAGTTCACACATCTGTAAAAAATGTGAATACTAAATTTATATGAATAAAATAAAATGCAATATCATAATTAAATATTAATCAAAGTTATTTAATGCCTAAAATAATTCCATCATATTAAAACTCATATGCTTGATGATTCTATGTATGATTAGAATTTGCATGATTATTTTAGGGTGCAAACATCTAGAGACTTTCTAAGGAAATAGAGAGTGTATTGTTTATCCCTTAGCTAAGTAATTATTTCGTGATGAACTTAGAGATTTATTACCTTTAAGGCTAATAAATATAAATCACTTCTTTATAATAAAAGACATTATAAAAGATACAATTGGGGTGGGACCAAGGAGTTAATAAAACTTTCCAAACTAAAGTTAATTTAACCAAATGTATTATTAGAGTTAGATAATGATTTGGTGTCTTCCTTCACTCACTACCTTTTTGTAGCCAAAAGGAAAAGCTTTGAAGACATCTAGATAATCATTTACTCAAAGTTTACCTTAAAGCATATTTAAAGTGTTGGACTAATTTGGAGGATCTATTGTTTATTCCTGTCACCAAGGCAATAAGAGCCTAAGAGGTAAGGGTATTTAAGAGAGTTCGCTCCACCCTCCCTTTGGGGAATTTTTAATGAAGGAATCCATTTGACAGTTATTCACTTAAACTTGCTAAAATCCTCAATAATAATTTAAGTCTAAAATTTGCCTCCCATTGTAAAGTATAGACCCAAAGGGCTTAAACCGTATTGGCAGGACTAGGCTTTACCAGACTGACCAATACCAATTTGTCCCTAAATCGTACTATTGACAATGGTTTGACTTTTCTGAGTCATAAGACGCATCGACCCTTAGGCGTGGTCTTATAACTTAGTGGCAAAGATTGGGTGTCCACAAGGACTAGCATAAGCTATGACATGTTTGATTGCCCAACCCAATGATCAAGGAATTTTGATTTATATCATAAATTGGTTGGGAACCTACCTAATTATCATATTTTATAATGACCGGCCCTAGTCGGAGGTGTGAAATGATGATAATGAGATCCTTGCCCCCAAGAAATCCATTATATTGGGGTTGATGCGATTTGCTTAAAATTTTAAAATAATTGAGTGAGAGCAACTTCATAATATTAAAAGCCAATGTTATTATGAAACATTAACGAAAAAATATTCCTAATTTTAACATGCTCTCTTAACGGGTGGGTTAAAATATTTCACAAACATTCAAATGGCAAACAGAGTATCACTTCGTTCCATCCTTGATGAGGATAAGCTCAAAGGGGACAACTACAATGACTGGTTTAGAAACCTTAAAATTATCTGACGACAAGAAAAGATTTTCTATGTTCTTGAAAGACCATTTCCCCCTGAACCTGCAGAAGATGCTGACCAAAATACATTTGATGCTTGGAAGAAACACGTCGATGATGATGAGCAAGCAGTTTGCATAATGCTTGGCTCTATGTCGAATGAACTACAGAAAGCTCACGAAGATATGGATGCTCAAACCATCATCTTTCAATTGAAGGAGTTGTATGCAACTTCCGTCAATACCGTGAGATTCCAAGTGTCATTTGCCTTATTCCAAACAAGGTATAAGGAAGGATCAGTTAGTGGACATATGCTTAAGATGATTTACCACATTGAAAAATTGGCCATCCTCGGGTTCATCATGGATCATGAGATAGGTCACGATCTAATTCTCCAGTCCTTACCAAAAGACTTATCTAACTTTATTATGCAGTTTCATCTGTCTAATAAAGAAGCTACTTTAGCAGAATTGCATAATCTGATAAAGCAAGCAGAGAAGGACTTGAAATCGAACCTTAAAACCTCTGTCATGCTTACGGGTACGGACCTGAAGCCACGAGGCCCAAAGAAAAATAAGGGCAAGGCCAAGGCTACAGATCACCTAAAGCCCAATGGTAAGGTGGAGAAGAAAACAAGGAAAAGGAAAATGTTTCTTTTGTGGAAAGAAGGGTCATTGGAAGAAAGACTGCAGATCCTTGAAAGCCAAGGAAGATAGGGAAGCCCAAGAGGCCAAGGAGCCCAATGCATCAGGCATGTTGTATATGATTGAACTACATTCTCAAAACTCTGAACCTTCTACTTGGGTGCTTGACACCGGTTGTGGGACTCACTTGTGAAACAATGTGCAGGGCCTGAGAAATAGTAGGAGACTCCGTCATGGGGAGGTTGACTTACACATGGGTAATGGAGCAAAACTGGCTGCATTGTGCGTGGGGACTTTGTAGACACTACATTTTTGCATAAAGCCCAATGATGAGCCTCGTATGGAGGCACTACCCGATAAGTTGTGGAAGTTGTGGGAAACAGGTGTCGAAAGGGAAAAATTTAAGAAATAAATACATCAACAAATTTAACTCGCTATTTGGCCTCGGATTCGCCCGATTAATCTTTGTTTTAAAATATTAAGCCTCGGCCCAAAACCCCTGCATCCATCCAAAGTCCATTTCACCCAAGCCCAATCCAAATAATTAAAACATTTAAAACACAGTCACAAATTAAATTAAATCCAATCAAATCCAATTAAATTAAATTAAATCAAATAAATTAAATCAAATCAAATTAAAATAAAAACAAATCTCATTCCTAATTCCAAAGAAATCACCTTCCTAATTACCAAAGATTTAAATACAATTAAATAAATCCCCCTCCTAAATTAAAGAAATTCCCCACCAAAAATATAAATATCATTTCCTTAAATAAATACACACATAATTACTTGATTTGTTTCCCTTTTTGAGCCATGCACACACAAGGAAACCCTAGATGCACTATTATAAAAAGAGACTTAACCCAAACCATAATTCTCTTTGGCTTGGCCCTCACTGTCGGCACTCACAAAAAAAAACCCTGAACTCTCATCTCTCTCTTCGCTCAACCTAGACACGTGAAGCTTACGCCCAAATAACCCTAACTCACGCCACTCACCTATCTCTCTCTTTCATGGAAGACCAACACGTTGCCCACTCTTTCGGCAATAACAGACCATTCACCGACCAATCAAGAAATAATTAACATCATATATCTAGCAGTCCTCACGTACCCATCAGCCTCTCAAAACCCTAACACCCTCACGTATTTCTCGTCTTATGGCAACACATCGCGTTCGGCACACAAGCCACACAGCCCCTCACAATACAAAAAACGGCCCTCCACACGGCAACTAAAAAATCAAGCTCACTGATTAAGCCACCACACTCACAGTCGGCTCTCTCCTCTCAAACCAAAAACCAATCCTTAAACAGTCCAAAATCCTGCACAAAAAACGGTCCAAAACAGTCCCAGAAAATCAACAAAGATACCCCAAAATTGTCCAAATATCACCCTAAAACAGTGAACAAATACGACGAGCAAGACTGCAGTAAAAAAAGGCAAAAATAGTGAAGAAAATAGAGAAAATGGCAGTGAAAATAGCGGAACAGGGAAGGAAAATCTTGAACCAGAAAACCAGAAAAGTTACGGAGCATTAACCCTTCCGGCGACGACGTAACGCACTCCCGGTAAGCGATTTAAAAGGTAAGACCTGAGGACATCCTTTGTTATATTTTATTTTGTTATCCCGGACATGGAATGCTTGGTTGGACGTGTAATATGTCCAACCGGGCATGCGAAGCCCTATATTAAAAACTGCCAAACCATTGGTCACATCTCTTACTATTCCGTATTTATTTTCAGTCATTTATTTTCCTTTATTATTTCGCACTTAGCTTACTATTTATCATTTCTGTTATTTATTGTTGTTTCGTCACATGCATTATCATATTCCGTGCATACATTGAGTTGATGATTGCATGCTATCTCTTATGGTATATCAGATGGAAACCCAGACGTAAATTCCGTAGCCGAATCCAAATGGACGGTAGTGCGGTCTATACTTAGGATACAACTCCACGTATCGCTTGAGAGACTTTCAAGCACGTGTTTCATTTTGTGATTTAAATCTATGCTTATCGTCCCGCTATTTATCTTTTTATGCATTTTGTTTATTCACGTATTGTTACTTGATGTGCATGGGCTAATTACGTTGGTTTAAAGGTCCTCAATTCGATGGAAATGCCAAAAGGCTACCTTAACCACAATATTTTGCCGCGCCTTTTATTATTTCATTTACCCTTTGCATATCATTTCTTTATTTACGCATGCATTGCATTCTAGTGCGCATGGGCTAACTATGGTGGATTAAAGGTCCTCTAATCGAGGGAAATGCCTAAAGGCTACCTTTACCATGATGTTTTGCGATGTCAGATGAGGTACACTCGATTGAATGTGAAATGTGTTCAATCGAGCATACAAGGTCCCGTATTATGTATTTGTTTATTCATGAATTGATAATTTAATGCGCATGGGCTAACTAGGGTGGATTAAAGGTCCTCTATTCGAGGGAAATGCCAAAAGGCTACCTTAACCACAATATTTTACCGCGCCTTTTATTATGTCATTTACCATTTGCATATCCTTGCTTTATTTACGCATGCATTGCATTCTAGTGCGCATGGGCTAACTAGGGTGGATTAAAGGTCCTCTATTCGAGGGAAATGCCTAAAGGCTACCTTTACCATGATGTTTTGCGGTGTCAGACGAGGTACACTCGATTGAATGTGAAATGTGTTCAATAGGGCATACAAGGTCCCATATTATTTATTTATTTATTCATACATTGATAATTTAATGCGCATGGCCTAACTGGGGTGGATTAAAGGTCCTTTATTCAAGGGAAATGCCAAAAAGCTACCATTACCACAATATTTTGTCGCGCCTTTTATTATGACATTTACCCATTGCATATCATTGGTTTATTTACGCATGCATTGCATTCTAGTGCGCATGGGCTAACTAGGGTCGATTAAAGGTTGACCGGCGTAAACACACACGTATAACGCTAGCGCACGTATCGTTCAAGTAGTATAAAAATATCGATCCCACGAAGACTTAATATCTAATCTATTAATTTTATGAGGTCAAATGATTACTAGTATCTAATAGGTTGTTTGATTGATTTGAAATGGTGACGATTCTAAATTAAAAACAAGTAAATAAAATTGTTCGAAAGTAGGTTTTAAGAAAATTCAATATTAAAAACTATCTAGGGTTGTGATTTCTTCCAATATCATTTTAAAGATGAAGTGGTTATCTTAAAGTTGGGTAATATATTGATTTATTAACCTGGAACACTAAATTATGTGTAAGCCTCTGTCGATGGTCAGACACAAATACCCAGTTTAACCCAATTGAACCATATGTCTATGTCAACCAAATTATCTAGATTCATTAAGTTTAAGTTCCAATTATGGCTACCCTCGCCCGACAGGTATATGTCTATCCTATAAGGAAATCTATTAAAGGGTTATCTATCCTCAAGGAAGATCGTGGACTATTGAGTCTAAGGTCTTAAACTTAAAATCCCTATGTATAGTTCATTTTAAGTTTCCCGTTCAATTTTATTAATGGCCAGTTAATGAAAAAGCATTAAAATTAAGACTCGATAAATAAATCTTTAAATTGCCCAAACTATAATTAACCCCTTATAAACCGGTGATATTGGATTTCATCACAACCCCAGATAACTGGCTTAGTTACGACACATATTTACGGGTAGTAAAAAAAACTGAAATAAAATAAAAGACATAAAGTAAGATACTGAAAATTAAATACTGAAAATTAAATGCTGAAAGTAAATGCTGAAAGTAAATGCTGAAAGTAAATGCTGGAAAGTAAATACTGAAAAGTAAATTACTGAAAAGTAAATGCTGAAAGTAAATTGCTGAAAAGTAAATTGCTGAAAAGTAAATGCTGAAAGTAAATTGCTGAAAAGTAAATGCTGATGAAAGTAAATTGCTGAAAAGTAAATTACTGAAAAGTAAAAACTGAAAATTAAAGAAAGAAAAGTATAGTGCGTAAAAGTAAATTGCGGAAAGTAAAAACTGAAAAGTAAAGAAAAGAAAGTGCGAAAGCGGAAATTAATTACTAAAAGCTATAAATAAACAAACAAGATACAATATTCTTAGTATTCTTAAAGAATTCCTTAGAAGAAAGTATGAATTTTACAAATGAAATGACTTGGTATTTATAGGTAAAATTTTGCCTCCATCAAATCATCTACCAAATCAATTTTTAATTGCTCCACTAATCTCTTATCATGTTTGGTGATGATTTGATAATTTTTATTATTTATTTATTTATTTATTTTGTTTGCTTTGAAAATAATTGAAAGTGACTTTAATAATTACACACAATACACTTCTGGATGGTTTATCAATTGCGGACATGAAATCTTCAGAATTCGAAATTATTTTGTTTTTCAAAGCTGTATATCTTTGAGTCTTCTTTAATCTAGAACTTGAATCAGCTCAATCCGATATCGGAGTAAAAAGTTATGCCCACAATACGACAGATGCACAAAACTGGAATTTCCAAAACTGCACTTCGTTAAAACGCCCTTTCAAGTTTCCAATCTCCAAAATTAATATCTCAAGTCCAATTTTTGCCCTTAGTTGACCCAGATTTCGTCCTAAATGATTTCATAAAGTCCTAATATTATTTTATCTGTAAAATAAACTAAAACATATCAAAACGTTTATCAAACCCGAGAAACTAAACAAAATATTAAGTAAAAGGGGCGGTAAATATTGATATATTTTCCGCTCATCACACCCCCAAACTTAACATTTTGCTAGTCCTCGAGCAAAACAACAAAATAAAATACAAGAAACAATTAAAATTAAACTAAGCCACTTTCGTAGGGATCACAGTTGCATTTAGCATATGCAACAAGCCTTTAAACCCCTAGGTGTCCCTAGTGGATGAGTTATAATCTCGTGAGGGCTTACAGCAACGATACCCACAAACGTTTTACAAAAGTAAAAAGATAATAAAACTAATGCACACAAAAGCAAAAAGACAAGAGAAAAGAGAATAAAGAAGTTAGTGACTAATCAGGTGAAACTTCTACTCCAAGTCAATAGTTGTTTTGTTTCATTCTAAATTACCGAATAAGTAAATTCTCCGATTATTTTTACCATTCTCCATATACACAGTTGAAAAAATATTAATCAACTCATTTTTGCCCACAACAGTCACAAGTGTAGTTGATAAGAGAGTAATATTTTTGTCCTAAAGTTTTATCAGAATTCACATCTTTTTGCAGCAATGGAATATTTTTTCTGAATTTTTTTTTTGATTTTTGATTTTTGATTTTATTTATATACAATATCTCCGTCTATGTAGCGAGCTTTGGGTCGGTGACTCCCAAACCAGTTGGCTTTAGGGCACCAGGTGTTAAGACACCCCTATGGACTTAATTACTTAGACTTCAGATATATATATTTTGCAGCATCTTTGATCCATGTAACGAGCTTTGGGCCAGTGACTCCCAAACCAGTTGGTTTTAGGGCACTAGGTGTTAAAACACCCTTACAGACTTAATAACTCGGATCTCAGATTTTTTTTTACTCCATTGCTTTTTGAGATGCTTCCTCCAATTAAACTAGAGCACTGAATATTACAAACTTTTCAATTTTAGTTCATGTCCGTATGTTTCTAGGTATATTGATAATATCTGCTAACTGAACATATGAAGATCCATTTTAGTCTGTATTATGGAGAATTCACAAATTAAATAATTCAAAAGGAAATAAACAAAAATTAACTTGTTCCGAAATAGGTTTGAGATACGTCTCAGAAGTGGAAACTCCTTACTCAGCTATCTCTTACCAATTTCACCTTTTTAGTCAAAATCAAAACACAAAACGCAAAATATTTTTGTAATTTTTGAAAATTTTTCAATTTTTTTTTTTGTAAATTTTGAAAAATTTTGGACTAAAAATAAAACCAACACAAACTAAAAACAAGGTACTGATCAACTAATTTCTCCCCCAAACCTAAATGAGACATTGTCCTCAATGTCTTAAACAATAGAAGAAGAGTTTAGAAGATAGTACCTGGTTAGCTGAAATTCTACAGGAAATTAATGGTTAAGATCCAGATTAATCCGACGCCTCTTACCACGATCGTCCTCGGACCAATTTATCTTTGAAAGGATAGGGTCAACTTGTGGTTTATAGGCTAAGAGTTGGTCAATTAGATCCGGAGCAATTCTGGCAGTAAAGAGTAGTTCTTTCAAAGGTTTTTTCACGAACCCATTTCTCTGAGCATCATCAAGAAACACACAAAGAAAATCATAAAATCCATCAACGTTGTACATCCCAATTGGTTTTGGTGTATGTTCAGATTCGCCCAAGATAGCATAATAAAAATTTCCTCTAATGTACCCAAGCCACCTGGCAAAGCAATAAAAGCATCAACACGGTTAATCATTTCTACCAATCGTTCAGACATACCTGGCACAATCAGTTCCTCTCCGTTTGAAGGTTCAATAAGATTTGCTTCTGTCAAGGGTTTTGGGATGATTCCCAAAATGTGACTGCCTCCTTCTTGTACGACCTTTGAAACGATCCCCATAAGTCCAAGATTGCCTCCGCCATAAATAAGTGCATATTTATTGCAGCTAAGACTCGACCCAATTCTTGTGCTGCTTCTACGTATTGTGGCTTAACACCAACACTACTACCGCAAAACACACAGATGTTTTCAACTCGTCTTCTTGAAGTGGCTTCCATTTTTTATATGTATTTCTTTCTCAACTCTGGATGCCTTCAAAAGTGCAATGACGGGCTGAATTTATAGTACCTGAAAAGGGTGAGTAATAATAGCACTAGTATCTTCCAGAGGACGTTTGTTAGCTAAACAACAAAAGAAATTGTGAAAGGTCAAAAAGTATGGATACTGTCTACGAAAACAAAAGAAAAACAACACAACAAATCACAATTATTAAGAAAAGACAAAGAGATATAATATTTACAAGAAAAGTAATGGCTTGATTGACGTCTATGTGTCAGGGACAAGCTTCCCGTCCAATTTTCTTATAAATTGGCAAACATGGTCTTTTTGAGTCAGATTCCCGAGACTTAACAGTTGTCTTTCCTTTTGGAATTGTGCATATAACATGCGAATTTCATGATACACACATCCACTGGGATGCGTCTCAAGAGTTTTAATTATTTCATCCAAAGACTCCTTACTCAAGCCATCCCTAATGAAGTTAATCTTATCTTCGCGGTTATCAGACACAATTCCTAAAGAACGACAACAAGTATTACAAAATATGCGAGCACATTTATAACAAACACACATTCTTTTGGCTCTTCTCTTTTTAGCATATGTGCTCTTTCCTACCAGGCAGATGTGAAATAAAAGAGTCAGAAGTCTCACATGCCAATCGGACCGGTGCTTCAATTACCCAACGAATATCATTAGGAATACCATGGATTGTCAGTATCCTCATCCTTCCAAGCGAGCTTTGTAGACTTTCATCAGAGATTTTTGAGAGAGAGAAGGAAATTGCTTGTGAAGATTTGCGAGAGCTTCTTCCATCTTGAAATGACTTAACCTGTAAAAACTAAACACACAAAAATAAAACACACCAGATCACAATATATACACAAATTGCATGGGTTGCCTCCCTGCTAGCGCTAAGTTTAAAGTCGTCAGCCAGACTTGACTTCTCGAACGTTAAGCTGGATCTGAAAGTGTAACACTTTCTTTTTGTCGCTCAAATGATTCTCCCCAGTAGTGCTTGACACGCTTGTTTTTAACCTTGAAATTTTTGTTGGAGTCAGGATCATGTATCTCAACGGCTCTATCTGGTAAAACTTTGGTGATCACAAATGGACCTGACCACATTGATTTTGGCTTCCATGGGAAGAATTTCACCCTTGATTTGTTTAACAGTACCTTCTGCCTTGGTTCTAGTTGTATGCACACTAAATTCTCATCATGTCTTTTTTCCCTTTTTCTTTGTACAATTTGGCATCCTCAAAAGGCTGATTGTGAAATTCCTCCAATTCGTTGAGCTGGTGGAACTTTTTCTCTTCTGTTGCTTATAGTGCAATAATTGGCTTCTTCAGTACAAAAGACGCTTTATCTTTAGGCTCCACAGACAATTGACATGTTTTAAGTTTGTCAATAGAACTTTTTCTTTCATCAGAGTTCTGAACGGTACTATGTATCACATCAAGTTTGAAACATTCCTCATTCTTTTCATCATCTGGGAAATTCATGGCCTTGAAAACGTTGAATGTTACTTCTTGGTCCTGTACCCTCATGGTTAGTTCTCCTTTTTGTACATCAATAATGGTTCGACCTGTAGCCAAGAATGGTCTCCCGAGGATGATTGGCACGTCTACGTCTTCCTCCATATCAAGGACAATAAAATCTGCTGGGCAAATGAATTTGTCAACCTTGACCAGCACATCCTCAACTACGCCTCTTGGAAATACGAGCGTTCTATTAGCAAGTTGTAGTGAGACTGAAGTGGGCATTGTTTCTCCAATCTGCAGTTTCCTGAAAATAGAAAAAGGCATCAAGTTAACACTAGCACCTAAATCACACAGAGCCTTACCGAAGTCATGTTCTCCTATGGTGCAAGGAACAGTGAAACTGCCAGGATCTTTCAACTTTGGAGGAAGTTTTCTCTGAATGATGGCGCTGCATTCTTCTGATAATGCTACTGTCTCATAATCTCCCAATCCTCGCTTTCGTGAAAGAATGTCTTTCATGAATTTGGCATAGCTGGGCATTTGTTCCAACCTTCTGCAAATGGAATGTTGATATGCAGCTTTTTGAACACCTCCAATAATCGAGCAAACTGCTTGTCCAGTTTATTCTTCTGAAGACGCTGAGGAAAGGGTAGGAGGTGATTTGATCTGTTCTTTTTCCTTTGCTTCTTTTTCCTCCATCTTTTGCTTTGTTTATTTTGGAAAATCTTCAATTGTTGTTGCCTTGATTCCAACATCTTTGTTGATTTCAGTACCGCTTTTTAACATGATGGCATGACATTGCTCCTTCCCCATGTTCCTTGGATTTGGCTCTATGTTGCTAGGAAGGGTACCTGGCGGTCTGTAACTCTGAGCATTGGCCAGTTGTCCAATTTGATTCTCCAGTACTTTAATAGAAGCTGATTGACTTTGAATTAATGCTGCTTGGGATTGAAACATAGCATCATATCTTGCTGCTTGAGATTGAAACATAACATCATATCTTGCTGCTTGAGAGTCGTGTTTTGCTTCTATCTTTTTTAAGTGGGTCAACACTTTTGTTATTCCTGGTTCATTTGCCTGTTTCTGGCCTTTGTTCTGTTGTTGGAATCCGGATGGTGGATTATTCATTTGCCCTGAATTGTTGCTCCATGCAAAATTGGGATGATTCCTCCACCCTGGGTTGTAGGTGTTGGAATATGGATTGTTCCTCTGTCTGTTGAAATTATTGACATAATTCACCGTGTCTTTATGTTGGTTGAAAGATTCTGACTCATGTGCTCCTCCAAATGGTGAACTTGTGGATCCACCATTAACTTTCAAGTTAAGAGTTTCCAGATTTTTGCAAATCACATCCAGCTTGGAATTCAGTGCTGTTGGCTCCAACTTCATAAATTCCTGCAATTCTTTGATCATGCTCCTTTCTATTGGCCACAAGGAGTTGTTGTTGGCCATTTCTTCAATTAAGTCCAGGCTTGATCTTCTCCTTTTGCCATTAAAGCTCATCCAGCAGCAGCATCGATTGTGGTTCTCATTATTCCAGAAAGTCCATTATAGAATGTTTGGACTTGAAGCCATTTTGGAATTTCATGGTGAGGACATTTCCGGAGCAAATCTTTGTACCTTTCCAAGCTTCGCAGAGGGATTCTGAATCTTGTTGTACAAATGATGTGATGTCATTCCTCAGCTTTCCGGTTCTGGCTGGTGGAAAGTACTTTTTGCAAGAATTTGGTGGCTAAAGTGTTCCAAGTTGTGATAGAACCTGCTGGTAGTGAATGTAGCCAAGCTTTAGCTCTGTCTTTCAGAGAATATGGAAAAACTCGCAGTCTTATTGCTTCTTCTGATGCTTTGTTGTAGTTGAAAGTGCCACAAACTTCCAGGAAGTTACTGATGTGGGCATTAGGATCTTCAGTTACATTCCCCCTGAACTGAACTGACTGCTGAATCATCTGAATGCATGTTTTGATGTCACACGCATTTGCTAGTAAGGGAGGAAGTACAATACAAGAAATGAGTCTGTCAACCACCGGAACTGGTTCTGTCTCGAATGGGAATTGGTGGTGCAACCTCCAAAGGTTCATGTTCCATGTTGACTAAAGCTTCTTGGCCTTCTCGCCTTCCCTTCTCAACTGTCTGATGGTTCTTTCAATTTCTAGGTCAAGCGGTCGAAGTTCAAAGCTTCTAGTTTGTGTCTCATGTAGTTTCTGACAACCTTAAACATAAGAAAACAAACAATAAGTAAAAAGAAATTAGATACAAGTAACGTATCTAACCCCTAAACTAGTAAAAGATAAATAAGTCCCCGGCAACGGCGCCAAAAACTTGACCGGCGTAAACACACACGTATAACGCAAGCGCACGTATCGTTCAAGTAGTATAAAAATATCGATCCCACGAAGACTTAATATCTAATCTATTAATTTTATGAGGTCAAATGATTACTAGTATCTAACAGGTTATTTGATTGATTTGAAATGGTGACGATTCTAAATTTAAAAACAAGTAAATAAAATTGTTCGAAACTAGGTTTTAGAAAATTCAATATTAAAAACTATCTAGGGTTGTGATTTCTTCCAATATCATTTTAAAGATGAAGTTTATCTTAAAGTTGGGTAATATATTGATTTATTAACCTGGAACACTAAATTATGTGTAAGCCTCTGTCGATGGTCAGACACAAATACCCAGTTTAAACCAAATTGAACCATATGTCTATGTCAACCAAATTATCTGGATTCATTAAGTTTAAGTTCCAATTATGGCTACCCCCGCCCAACATGTATATGTCTATCCTGTAAGGAAATCTATTAAAGGGTTATCTATCCTCAAGGAAGATCGTGGACTATTGAGTCTAAGGTCTTAAACTTAAAATCCCTATGTCTAGTTCATTTTAAGTTTCCAGTTCAATTTTATTAATGGCCAGTTAATGAAAAAGCATTAAGATTAAGACTCGATAAATAAATCTTTAAATTACCCAAACTATAATTAACCCTTATAAACCGGTGATTGTGATATTCATTTCACAACCCCAGATAACTGGCTTAGTTACGACACATATTACAGTTAGTAAAAAAAACTTAAATAAAATAAAAGACATAAAGTAAAATACTGAAAATAAATTAAATGAAAAGTAAATGCTGAAATTAAATGCTGGAAAGTAAATGCTGAAGTAAATTACTGAAAAGTAAATTGATGAATGAAGTAAATTGCTGAAAGTAAATTGCTGAAACGTAAATTGCTGAAAGTAAATTTCTGAAAAGTAAATGCTGAAGTAAATTGCTGAAAAATAAAAACTGAAAATTAAAGAAAGAAAAGTATTGTGCGAAAAAAGTAAATTGCGGAAATTAAAAACTGAAAAGTAAAGAAAAGAAAGTGCGAAAGCGGAAATTAATTACTAAAAGCTATAAATAAACAAACAGGATACAATCTTCTTAGTATTCTTAAGGAATTCCTTAGAAGAAAATATGAATTTTACAAATTAAATGGCTTGGTATTTATAGGCAAAATTTTGCCTCCATCAAATCATCCACCAAATCAATTATTAATTGCTCCACTAATTGCTCCACCAAATCCATTATAATTGCTCCACTAATCTCTTATCATGTTTGGTGATGATTTGATAATTTTTATTATTTATTTATTAATTTATTTTTTGCTTTGAAAATGATTGAAAGTGACTTTAATAATTACACACAACACACTTCTGGATGGTTCATCAATTGCGGGCATGCAATCTTCAGAATTCGAAATTATTTTGTCTTTAAAAGCTGTATATCTTTGAGTCTTCTTTAATCTGGAACTTGAATCAGCTCAATCCGATATCGGAGTAAAAAGTTATGCCCAAAATACGACAGATGCACAAAAGTGGAATTTCCAAAACTACACTTCGTTAAAACGCCCTTTCAAGTTTCCAATCTCCAAAATAAATATGTCAAGTCCAATTTTTGCCTTTATTTGACCCATATTTCGTCCTAAATGATTTCATTAAGTCCCAATATTATTTTATCTGCAAAATAAACTAAAACATATCAAAATATTCATCAAACCCGAGAAACTAAAAAAAATATTAAGTAAAAGAGGCGGTAAATATTGATATAATTTCCGCTCATCAAAGGTCCTCTATTCAAGGGAAATGCCTAAAGGCTACCTTTATCATGATGTTTTTCCGCGTCAGACGAGGTACACTCGATTGAATGTGAAATGTGTTCAATCGGGCATACAAGGCCCTATATCATTTATTTGTTTATCCATGCATTGATAATTAATGCGCATGGGATAACTAGGGTGGATTAAAGGTCCTCTATTTGAGGGAAATGCATAAAGGCTACCTTTACCATGTTGTTTTGCCGCACCGGACTAAGTGTACTCGATTGAATGTGAAATGTGTTCAATCGGGCATACGAGGTCCTATATTATTTATTTGTTTATTCACGTTTTGCGTCGTTTCAGATACCATTTTGTTAATCTCGTTCGAACACGTTCCGAGCGCTACATGAACGTAAGCATTCTGCCTCAGTCCGTTCGAACACATTTACGAACGATACTCGAACACGCATGCGTTTTGTTTTATCATGCATTAGGTCTTATCCAGTTTGAATGCGTTCCCGAACGCTACACGAACGCGTGTATTCTGTTTACCGTTCAAACGTGTTTTCAAACGCTACACGAATGCACATACAGTGAACATATTTCTTTTCATCACATTTCATGCATGTTTGCTTCTTTGGTCATTTCTTTTGCATTACATAATTAATCATATCATTTCATTATGGATGCTTTTACAGTTATTATTTATTTATATTTCTTCATTTATCTATTTGATATGTTCATGAGATTGTGTGCTTGCTTTTATTATTAATGCCTTTATAGTTGTTATTAGTTACATTATTACATTTTATTGTTTAATACGTTCATGAATTATGTATTTTGCTTTCATTTTTTTATTATGGGTGTGCAAACTTGCATGTTTCTTAAATTATCTTGTATGTGTTGCATGAGGCTTGGTTATACTATTGCATAAATCTTTTCATTACAATTGGTATAAGTAAGGGACCATTCCGAACCCAACGGTTTGAGGTCTTCCCTTATGAGGGGTGAGTGCGGCCTTAAATCATTTCCCAGTTCACGCTGGGTGGCGACTCCATTTTATTCTCCGGTTTAATCCCCCACGGGCTACTCCGTACTCTCGACCGGGCCGTGAGCCTGGAACAGCGTCGCCGATTTCTATGTCCTACAGTCTGGCGACTCCACTGGGGATAGAGAATCGGCCCCGAAATAATGTCTCGTAATTTTTATGATTTTTGCTTTATTTAACCATGTCTACAAGTGGGTTGGGACCAATCAATTTAACCTAAGGTAATATTGGAGTTAGATAATCATTTGGTGTCTTCCTTCACTCACTACCTTTTTATAGCCAAATGGAAAAGCTGTGAAGATATCTAGATTATCATCTAAAGTGATGGACTAATTTGGATGATCTGTTGTTTATTCCTGTCACCAAGGCGATAAGAGCCTAAGAGGCCAGGGTATTTAAGAGAGTTCGCTCCACCCTCCCCTTGGGGAATTTTCAATAGAGAAATCCATTTGATATTTATTCATGTATCGTGAAGTCATTTTCGCTCAAAGTGGCAGATCATTATATGGTACCATCACTTATTTGCACGTACCTTAAGGTATAAAAAAGGTGCGCTCACTTGGTCGCTCGAACCCTTGACTGTGGAGACCTAATTGTGGGGAATCCTTCGCAGGCAGGAGCCTTTATCTATACTCCTATAAACCCGCATGTGAACCATAGTTGTATGACCTATAGAAGCCACCCTTTTATGTTTGTGTTTGGGACCATCATCATTTGGATTCAGTTGGACTTCTTGTCATGAGATGTGAACTTGTTGGGCCATTTAAACTGGGATGAGTTTGTGTCTTATGAAAATTGGGCCAAAAGCTTCTAAAATGCCAATGGGCCACTTTGTGTTTGGGCCCCCTATCATTTGAAGTTGTTTAGCCATGTTATTGCAAAAGTGTAAACCTGTTGGGCCTTATTCAACTGGAACAAGTTTACACCTCGCAATGATATGATTGAATGCTTTGAAATGATAATGGGCCAACTTGTATGAAAACCTTGATGGGTTTAGAAAGTCCAAACATGATCCAAATATGCTAGAAGCATGAGTTCGATATCCGCACTGGCTTTCATCCAGAAAGGATACGCCTTGTTACGACATATTTGTATACTTTTGGACGCTTCTAAGTTCATCCCAATGACCACGGTTGTCGAAAGCCCAATTCGTCATTTCTAGACATTGACATGATCTCATAATCGGCTTAGTCCATGTTGTAAATAGGCGGTCTTTGTCTTGTCTTTTACCGATGGAAAGGGACATAAGCAGACAAGGTTCACCCTGTAGCATAGGAGGGAACGATTTTGTGTACACCATATTGGTGCATAAAATAAGCCATACCTAGGACAGAAATGGACATACCACGAGTGTGGGAGGAATAAGGTCGGAAGGATATATTCTGTTTGATTACCTCACGCATTTTACATATTTCATGCATCGCACGCATACATGTACCATGCTAACTCGTAGTTAAAAGCCATCAAAGATTTCTGTTGGGTTAGAGAATAGGGAAGACTCGTCAAGATACTGTTAGCGAACATGAGTGAGTTCGATAACGAGGGTTCTCACATGGATCAGCTAGAGACTAATCTCACTAAGATTACCGAGCAGTTGCAAGCTTTGACCGCCGCTGTGGCCAATATGGCGCTGCCCCGTGCAGGAGGGGCATGAAGCTCTGAGAACGTTAGGCGTGAGGAGCCTCCGAACAGGATGAGTGATGAGATCCCTATTTTTGATGATGACATGGCTGAGTATTCCGCGAGAAGGGTAGTCGGGTCTCAGGCAGAATTGTAGAAACTCAGGGATCTGGTAGAGTCAGTAACCCGTAAGCTGAAGAGGCCTTTCTGAAGCAGTATGTCACAGATTTGGAGATCGACTTGTCACTTCGTGACTTGGAGAATACCAAACAGAAGCCGGATGAGAGCTTTAAGGATTATGTAGATCGCTGGAGGGGCCAGCTTTTGAAGATGCAGACTCGGCCCTCGGAGAAGAACCAGATCAAGATGATCATCAAGGGTACTAAGCCCTCTATTTACGACAAGCTGAGGAGGATGACCTCTATGATTGGTGACTTTCGACAGTTGAGGGAGACTGTTATGTACATTGAGGAGGAAGAAGCTGAGAATAAGAAGTTCTATGGCCATAATAGAAGGACTATTGGGGGGCCTTCTGAGACCAAGCCCGCTACTGCTGAGGTCGCTGTCATAAAAAATAGGTAATTCTCCAACCTTGGTAAACCTTTGTCGAAGGTGTTTGAAAAGCTGAAAATACAAGGAATATTAAAACCTTTAGAACCTAGACCATTTCCAAACCTTGTGCCACCTCACCTCAATCTAAACATGTACAGTTACTTCCATCAAGAAAAAGGCCATGACACCGACAACTGCGCCCGCCTTAGGCTTGAGATCCAAAACCTCATTGACGCCCATAAAATACCTGACCCAGAAAAAGAACAACCCAACACACACATAAACCCCCTACCTAAATATCACTCTGTTCCACCACCCACCTACATTATCAACTCCGGCCTACCCGAAAGATTTTTCCTCCAAACTATCAACCACCAAGCTTCTTGCATAGGATAGGGGATGGCAGCAGTGAAGAACCATAGGTTGGGGAAGAAGAATCAATGTGTGCAGACGATGAAGAGTGTTCCTGGTTTATTGATTGCAATCCTGCATTTTTTTTAATAATAAAGACATGGATTTTACGTACTTGTTCGAGTTTTCTCCTCAATAGTTAAGCATTAGTTCGATGATGAAATTGTTTGCTTTAGGGTGAAACCTTAGAAACGATAAGTGCGAAAGGTACTCTCATCTGATATTTGAGTAGTTGATCTTGACTAGACTCGCGAGCACTTATTATAAGATCTTAGCAGTGAAAGCCTGAGTAGTCGGGAAGGTGACTAGTTGAAGAGATTGCGGATCGATGAATGACCGTTCGCTTAGATGTCCATCCTGACTTACTTGTGTTACGATATGTGGTATGGTTGGAAACCAAAGAAAAGTCTCTAAAGAAGAAAATATAAACCACATATAACCGATAAGCGTAAAGCTACCCATGGGTGAGTATTAGGACCACCATGGGAGGAGAAATGCTACTTTAAAGGGTAGGTGTGTTGAAAAAAAAAAGAAACAAAAGAAAACAGACGAAAGAAAAGAAAAATAAAACCATATTATATTGAGTAAGGAGAAGTATTTGCAGAGCATGATCAAGACATCTAGGTTGGTTTAACCCATCGATCCCATTCTTTGAAACAAAATCATTGAGTTGGCTTACCTAAGGATCAAGCTGTAAAAGAACCTGGGCACACACACACTTTGAGTCTGGTTCAGATCATTTATTCAAACGCTCGGATTTGAGTTGCATCGAGTACTTGGAAGGTTCTATGGTTTCGACACTGGGCATCCTTGAGGGCAACAATATGTATAACTATTGGGACTATTTTGTAAGAGGCAGTATAGTATGTTGATATGGAACGTCACATCACATGATCTACTTTGACCTAGTGCAAGTAGCGAAGAACAGAAAGCTAAACCAAGTCTAAGGGCGACCAGTCTACCACCTCGCAACTAAGGGACATAACAAAATCTTGATTCATGGGACCAAAAAAAACTAAGCAATCACCAGAGTAGAATTGACAGGAGGAAACTATAAGCAGGCCCAGGGGGCGACCAAAGACTTTTGTAGGAGAAGGGCGCCAGAAAGACACCAACGAGGCCTAACCCATCGGAATAGGAAATACATTCATGCAAACATGCATACACATCACATGCAATCTTTTTCTCGTTTTTGTTCGCAGGTCTTGAAGAAAAAGTTTTGAAGAAAAGCGGCAAAGACAAACAATTCGGGAATAAAGCCCACACTCAACACATTTCGGGAATAAAGCCCATATTCAGTATAGTTTGGGAACAAAGCCCACAGTTAACACAAGTTTGGGAACAAAGCCCAGGGAATAAAGCCCACAATCAACACAGTTCAGGAACAAAGCCCAGGGAACAAAGCCCACTGTCATCTCAATTCGGGAATAAATCCCACAATCAACACAGTTCGGGAAGAAAGCCCAGGGAATAAAGCCCACAATCAACACAGTTCGAGAACAGAGCCCAGAGAACAAAGCCCACATTCGGTACAGCTCGGGAATAAAGCCCACTCTCTACACAGTTCGGGAACAAAGCCCAGGGAACAAAGCCCGCATTCAGTACAGCTTGGGAATAAAGCCCACTCTTTACACGGTTCGGGAATAAAGCCCAGGGAAAAATGCCCAGAAATCAAAAGCAGCTCACTCGGTGGTTCGGGAACAAAGCCCAGGGGTCGAAGCACCTCACCACCAGATCAACTCAGTTTAAAGCATCTCAGAACAACCGGTAAGTTCGGCAACAGCTGGCGAGCCAGGTAAGTAAAAAAATGCATGCATGACTTTGATAGAATTGTCACTGTCACACACTGCACAAGTCCAATCAAAGTGGGGGCGACTGTAGACACTGCATTTTTGCATAAAGCCCAATGATGAGCCTCGTATGGAGGCACTACCCGATAAGTTGCGGAAGTCACGGGAAACAGGCATCGGAAGGGAAAAATTTAAGAAATAAATACATCAAAAAATTTAACTCGCTATTTGGCCTCAGATTCACCCGATTAATCTTTGTTTTAAAATATTAAGCCTCGGCCCAAAACCCCCGCTTCTATCCAAAGTCCATTTCGCCCAAGCCCAATCGAAATAATTAAAACATTTAAAACACATGTCACAAATTAAATTAAATCCAATCAAATCTAATTAAATTAATTTAAATCCAATTAAATTAAATCAAATCCAATTAAAATCAAAACAAATCTCATTCCTAAATCCAAATAAATCACCTTCCTAATTACCAAAGATTTAAATCCAATTAAATAAATCCCCCTCCTAAATTAAAGAAATTCCCCACCAAAAATATAAATATCATTTCCTTAAATAAACACACACATAATTACTTGATTTGTTTCCCTTTTTGAGCCATGCACACACAAGGAAACCCTAGATGCACTATTATAAAAAGAGACATAACCCAAACCCTAATTCTCCCTGGCTTGGCCCTCACTGTCGGCACTCACAAAAAAAATAAACCTTGAACTCTCATCTCTCTCTTCGCTCAACCTAGACACGTGAAGCTTACGCCCAAATAACCCTAACTCACGCCACTCACCTATCTCTCTCTTTCATGGAAGACCAACACGTTGCCCACTCTATCGGCAAATAACAGCCCATTCAACGACCAATCAAACAACAATTAACAGCCTATATCTAGCAGCCCTCACGTACCCATCAGCCTCTCAAAACCCTAACACCCTCACGTATCTCTCCTATTGTGGCAACACATCACGTTCGACACATAAGCCACACAGCCCCTCACAATACAAAAAACGGCCCTCCACACGGCAACTAAAAAATCAAGCTCACCAATTAAGCCACCACACTCACAGCCGGCTCTCTCCCCTCAAACCAAAAACCAGCCCTTAAACAGTCCAAAAACCTGCACCAAAAACAGTCCAAAACAGTCCCAAAAAATCAACAAATATACCCCAAAACAGTCCAAATATCACCATAAAATAGTGAACAAATACGAGGAGCAATACTGCAGTCAAAAAAACAGCAAAAACAGTGAAGAAATCAGAGAAAACGGCAGAGAAAATAGCGGAACAGAGAAGGAAAATCTTGAACCAGAAAACCAGAAAAGTTACGGAGCATTAACCCTTCCGGCGATGACGTAACGCACTCCCGGGAAGCGATTTAAAAGGTAAGACCTGAGGGCACCCTTTGTTATATTTTATTTTTTTATCCCGGACACGGCATGCTTGGTTGGACGTGGAATACGTCCAACCGGGCATGCAAAGCCCTATATAAAAAACGGCCAAACCATTGGTCACATCTCTTTACTATTCCGCATTTATTTTCTGTCATTTATTTTCCTTTAATATTTCGTACTTAGCTTACTATTTATCATTTATGTTGTTTGTTGTTGTTTCATCACATGCATTATCATATTCCGTGCATACATTGAGTTGATGATTGCGTGCTATCTCTTATGGTATATCGGATGGAAACCCAGACGTAAATTCCGTTGCCGAATCCGAATGGACGGTAGTGCGGTCTGTACTTGGGATACAACTCCACGTATCACTTGAGAGACTTTCAAGCACGTGTTTCATTTTGTGATTTGAATCTATGCTTATCGTCCCGTTATTTATCTTTTTATGCATTTTGTTTATTCACGTATTGTTACTTGATGCGCATGGGCTAATTACGTTGGTTTAAAGGTCCTCCATTTGAGGGAAATGCCAAAAGGCTACCTTTACCATAATATTTTACCGCGCATTTTATTATGTCATTTAACCTTTGTATATCATTTCTTTATTTACGCTTGCATTGCATTCTAGTGCGCATGGGCTAACTAGGGTGGATTAAAGGTCCTCTATTCGAGGGAAATGTCTAAACGCTACCTTTACCATGGTGTTTTGCCGCGTCGGACGAGGTACACTCGATTGAATGTGAAATGTGTTCAATCGGGCATACAAGGGCCCATATGATTTATTTGTTTATTCATGCATTGATAATTTAATGTGCATGGGCTAACTAGGGTGGATTAAAGGTCCTCTATTCGAGGGAAATGCCTAAAGGCTACCTTTACCATGATGTTTTGCCGCGCGCGGACGAAGTGCACTCGATTGAATGTGAAATGTGTTCAATCGGGCATACGAGGTCCTATATTATGTATTTTTTTATTCACGTATGGGTTTGCGTCATTTCAGATACCATTTTGGTAATCTCGTTCGAATGCGTTTCCGAACGCTACACGAACGTATGCATTCTACCTCAGTCCATTCGAACGCGTTTATGAACGCTACTGGAACGCGCATGTATTTTTTTTTATCATGCATCAGGTCTCATCCCGTTCGAATGCGTTCCTGAACGCTACACGAACGCGTGTATTCTGTTTACCGTTCAAACGTGTTTTCAACCGCTACACGAACACACATGCAGTGAACATATTTTATTTCATCACATTTCATGCATGTTTGCTTCTTTGGTCATTTCTTTTGCATTACATAATTTATCATATCATTTCATTATTGACGCTTTTATAGTTATTATTTATTTATATTTCCGCATTTATCTATTTGATATGCTCATGAGATTGTGTGTTCACTTTTATTATTAATGCATTTATAATTGTTATTAGTTACATTATTGCACTTTATTGTTTAATACGTTCATGAATTATGTACTTTGCTTTCATTTTTTATTATGGGTGTGCAAATTTGCAGGTTGCTTAAATTATCTTGTATGTGTTGCATGAGGCTTGGTTATACTATTGCATAAATCTTTTCATTACAATTGGCATAAGTAAGGGACCATTCCGAACCCAACGATTTGAGGTCTTCCCTTGCGAGGGGTGAGTACGGCCTTAAATCATTTCCCAGTTCACGCTGGGTGGAGACTCCATTTTATTTCTCCGGTTTAGTCCCCCGCGGGCTACTTCGTACTCCCGACCGGGCCGCGAGCTTGGAACAGTGTCGCCGATTTCTGTGTCCTACAGACTTATTCATTAGTTTTTCCGAATGGTTTAGTTTTAGACTTAGAAGATTGTGTTTATGTACCTTCTCTAGTAAAGAACATCATTTCAATTTCTTCTTTATGTAATAAAGGCTTTTCATGTCTAATAAGTTGTAATGAATGTTCTATTTATTTCAATGAAATAAAATATGGAGATGGTATTTTGAATAATGGTATCTATGTATTTCAAACTAACAAAGAATGTTCAACCTCTAACATATACAACATTAACTCGAATAATCTCAATGAATCACTTCTATGGAACAGTCGCTTAGGTCATATCAATGAAACAAGATTAACTAAGCTACATAAGGATGGGTATTTCAGACCTTCAAATATGAACCTTATGGAACTTATTAGTCTTGTTTACTTGGTAAAATGACCAAATTACCCTTCAAAGGTAAATGATTGCGTGCAGCGGAGACATTAGAACTCATACACTCTGATGTATGCGGACCAATGTCAGTCACCGCTAGAGGTGGATTCTCATACTTCATTACCTTTATTGATGATCACTCGCGATATGGGTATGTGTACCTTATGCGGTACAAATATGAAGCCTTTGAGAAATTCAAAGAATTCAAAGCTGAAGTAGAAAACCAGCTTAATAAAAGTATTAAGTCACTGAGGTCTAACCGAGCTCGGAACCGTAGGTCCATTTGGTCCCCGTGATAGCTCGATATACTATAGCAGATTTAGTATAATTGGATAGTCCAATTATATACTCACATATGTTTAAATATTATTAATATGATTAATAATATTATTTGTCATACTAGGAACTATATATTAAAAGTTAATATATATTTTTTATAATTATATGATAATTATTAAATGAATTAAATTATATTATATTTGATATAATTTAATAAGGCTAAAGTTGTAATTTCTAATTATTGGGTTTTGGAACCCATTGATTTATTTTGGAAGTTACAAATCTATAATGGCATTAATATTTTTTATTTTTTAACATCTTTGGTTTTATGGAAATTTAATATAATTGTTACAAAATTGATAAAAAAAAATATATGCATGGCCGACTTTTTGAGTGGTGGAAAGGGGAAATGGTTTGTTTTATTTTGTAAAATTAAACACTAAGTATAAAAAGAAAAATATGATTTTTCTTTTGTAATTTTTTTCTTGAACCCTAGCCACCTTTCATCTTCTTCTTCTTTCTCTCAAAAGTTGAGAAAAACAAAACAATAGAAAATAAGAAAAACAAAATAAAATATAAGTGTGATTAAATCTCTAAATCGTATAGGGATTGTTTTGTGAGTCCATCCCACACAAGTTTATGTTGGTAACGAGATATAGTTCGGAAGATTTTATGATGTCGAACAAATCTTTATCTTCATCCTTTTCTTGTGGTTCACGTCAGTGAGCATTATTTTTGCTCATCGCCGGCCCTTTACTTGGTGAAACGGAACTCGGTTTGGTTTCATTTTAATCCAGTTTTTTGGGAACATTTTGTGATGTTTTGTGGCTGTGTTGGGGCTGTTTTCAAGTGAAAAATCAAAACCAAAACATAGCGATAATCCACGCATTTTAGGGGTTGTTACTGCAGTACGTTTGGGCGCGAATCGAGTCCAAAACAGTCCAGTTTTTGTCTGTCTGTTCAGGGCTGTTCGGGGACTGTTTCGGGGATGGAATTTTGTCTAAAACTGAAGCAAAATTCAGTGGGTATGGCAGTATCATTCGACCAATTCAAGGGAAGCGCAGAAAAAGTTTTTAAATCCGATCTGTGTGCCTAAACTGTTTCCGCTGCCCAAGGAAATCGTTTCCTACAATTGGCATCGAGGGCAAGGTTATAAAGTGTTCTTAACCCTTCTCTTTTTCATTTAAAGTTACTGTTTTAATATGTTTGAATAACATGTCATATAACTTAGGGTGCCTACTCTTGCATTTCACATGTCATAACATGCTTTAGATGCATTATCATTTTAGACATGAAATATGATTTTATGTGATTTAAAATATTTAAATTAGAATATGATATGCATATAAAAATAAATAATTGGATTAATTTGTTTTAAGGTTTAAAATTTGAATTATAATATATTTGGCTTGATTAGTGCATAATAAATTCCATTGGTATATAGGATGGAAACCTAGACATAAATTCCATAGCCGAATTCGAATGGACGGTAATATGGTCTGCACCCGGGATACAATTCCACGCACCATTCGATTTTATAACACACTAAGATTAATTAAATAGTTTAATACAAATCTTGACCATTTTAGGATTCTAAGATTTTAAACCTATTAGTGTTTTAGTATTTTAAAAGGTTAAAATATAATAGGTCACTAATACCACTCTAATTAAATTAGTTTAATTGAGTAATACAATTAGTAGAGACTAATGGAAATTAGTGATATAAATTTTAAGAGTTAAAATCGGTTAGGTCACTAATAGTGTACTAATATAAATAAGAGTTATGATTTAGCCGCCATAAATTTATTCACACTAGTTAAAATAAAATATTAGATATTTTATAAATAAAAACCTTAATTTTAAAATAATGAGTGGGAGAGGGATATACGACCGTATATCCCGCGATCTCCATTTTTAGTTCGAAAATGTGAGATTCAAAAGTGCCTCGAGACGGCTTTGCTTTCGTCCCCCAACGGATGGTGTCCATTTTGGGTCCATATCATATTTTGGATTCCGAGAGGATATGGATTCTAGATGTATCTTCCGAAATGACCTCCCTACGGTGGCACTTCACTCGTTAAGTCCAAGAATCCCGAAACAGCGGGTCACACTCACAAAGGAATAATTAACTGTTAATAAAATTCCTTGATCGAATTAAACAGTAGTTGTTTAATATAGGAATAAGATTTAATCCCATATATATTAATCGACTGAGATTGTCTCGATCTATCATGCAAGTACTTGACCTA